>WYDI02007858.1:0-93399 GCA_009867235.2 Psittacus erithacus | reverse complement strand
AGGTGTAGGACCTTGCCCTTGGCATGGTTAAACTTCATCAGGCTGGCATCAGCCCACCTCACAAGCGTGTCAAGGTCCCTCTGGATGGCATTCCTTCCCTCCAGTGTACCAACCGAACCACACAGATCGGTGTCATCGGCAAACTTGCTGAGGGCGCACTCAATCCCACTGTCCATGTCACTGACAAATATGTTGAACATGTTCAGGATTCATTTTACTCAAGTATTTGCCAATATTTTCAGTACTCAGAGCTGTACTCCCAGCCAGACATCCTCATGCTCAGCTATTAAACTGGCAGAGACAGCAGATTTCCACAAGCATCACTCAAGAGAATTAAATGCATGTTTTATATATGTATGCTGAAATAGATATGCTATATAAAATGCATATGTAATTTATATGTCTATTACATATAGTTATCAATTTGCATAACTGTAACTAAAAATGTGTATATGTACAAAAAGTGTAAGTATATATTTTTGTGTATATATATGTGTTGAAATATTGGCATTTTGACAAAGCAAAGCAGCTGAGGGCTCATATCCTCCATTATAAATCATGATTTTCTCAGTAAGGAAACCCCAGCAAGTTCAATAATCATCTTAATTCTGAATTTTCCTGATTTTACTAGCTCAAGTGGGACTGGCAATCCAATTGCACCACAGACTCTTAAATCAAACCACATGCTCTGCCTATAGCCTAAAACACCTACAATAAATTCATGCTGTACGCATTCACTCAAATCATCTCATTCAAACCTCAGAACTGCCTACGTCATACTGGCATATTTTTCCAAATAAAAGGCAATCAGACAGATTGAAACAAATATGGGCTCTGTCAAGTTACTACTTCATGGTTTATAAAAGTGTAAAGACTGAGAGCAGGTACAGCTCTGTGCTTTGGTGTCTAAAGCAAATCCCAGCAAAATATTACCTCCTGCTGGTGAAAAATGACTTTTTTAGACATAACCAAGGAGCCACTAACCTCTGGGACTGACCAAGGGTATGTTACCCATCATTTAAAAAAATCTGAGCTACAACTATTAAACTTTGTCTTGTTTCTGAAATTGGTCCATGATTTGCTACATCCTTAATTGTGAACTATCCAAGGGACAATTTCTGAATATAATATGCACAGGGCTTAATTAAACTGTGTAAGTAACATAACATCAACAGAAATAATTCATTATAAAATTAAATAATACCAAAATAATAATTAAAAATAAAATACATAGTACTCTTGCCTTCATTTTTAGAGAAGATATTTGTGTTTAATAGCCAACTACGTCATGAAATACAAGGTCATCTATTCTTTATGAACTGTATGAATGAATTTTTACACCTTGTTAAATATATCCAATTTTTCTGTGTATACATTTCAATTTTGTTTTAAGAACTTCTTTAATTAATGCCTACAGAGTATGTGGAATTGTTTCCCTCATTCTTTTCCAATGACCTGATCATTCCAATACCAAATATCACACAAAGCTGTATAATCCTGCAAAAGTAACTAAAAATTCTGCCATGCAAAATGTCCATTACTCACATTTTCCTGACTTGAGATAATATATGATTTTGTCTATCACTGCCCTCTTCCTGTGACCTGTACAGATCGTAACTACTTTTCTGAGCACCCTGCTGTATATCGGTTCCTAGGTCATCTATGAATACACATCTCATCCAAACAACACCCATCCCACATCTTCTGATACTGCACCAAAAGCACACATCAAAAGGAGTCCAAACTAATCTGTTTCCATTCAGTTTGTGCTACCACCAAATATCCAAACTTACACCTTTGCTTTTAGGGCATCATGCCAATTTGTCATTTCTTAATCTGAGCCTGTTTTCTGGGTCAACAATCCAATTTCTGAAGGCTTTGGCTTACTTGTCCGAGATTAGCATCTCACTCACTGATCTTTCTTTTGGGACTGCAGTTCCCAAAATATTAAAAAAAAAAACCCAAACCAACAACAAAAAATCACAGCAACCCACTGTGCAAATACAAGTCATTGAGTTACATTAAGGCTTTCATGGGGCTCCTCTGATATTAAGACTCTCATGGGGCTCCTCTGATGGAAGTCAAAAGCAGTTTGACACATCAAATTTGTATCTCTTCCTCATGTGAAATAGAAAATAATCAGATCTGCCTCATGGCTATCAAAAGATGCATAATATTTAGGGCACAGAAGTTACTGGAGAGGTATTTCTCCAACCTGAGGCAATGCAGAGGACTAGGTCTCACAGCTCGATTCTACCTTTCACTGTGCCCATGTTCCCCTGCCCCTGGAGTTCTGTGTCCAATTTCAAGACATGGGCAGACTGGAGAGTGTCCAAAAGAGGGCCATGAAGATTACCAAAAGGTTGAAGAACCTGCCATATGAGGAAAGACTGAAGGAGTCTCGCCTCTTCTCCCTGGAGAAGACTCAGGGGGACCTCAGTATTACAGAATTGAAAGGGTGGCTACAAACATGACAGGCTCTCTCTTCACAAAGAGCCACTTGGAGAACACGAGGGGCAATGGTACAAGTTGCATAAGGAGAGGTTTTATTGAGACCTAAGATAGATATTTTTTACAGTGAGAACAATCATTCACTGCAACAAGCCTCCCCAGGGTGTGGTGGAGTTCCCAACATCGGAGGTGACTGGACATGGTGCAAAATAACCTCATTCAGGCTCCTTTCCCAAGGAAGGTTGGACCAGATGACCTTGAAAGGTCCCTTCCACCCTAGAATACTATTAGTCTACGATTTTACAACACACACAGTTTTTATATATAAAATCACTGATTTGCAGACGTATCTTACCTCCTTTAAAGAAAAAAAAAAAAAGAAAAGTATATAGCTGTTACCCCCCAAGGTTTCAGACTAAATTAACTGTCCATCTTTTCTTGTAGAGCTTGGCAGAACATTGCAAGAGTCATGAGTTGGCTCAGCCTGTTTCAGAGGGCAATCCCTGACAACAATGGCATACCCAAAACGCAAACCCTAACCACAGTTGCTTAATCCACAGACTCTGGATCTTTTGAGAAAAAGAGCGACATCATTTAGAATCAGAATTCAAAAATTTAGGCTTGCAATTTAGGTTTAGTCAAAAGTTTGTCTTTTTAAATCAAAAGGCAACACTAACTGAAATAAGAAGTCTTGTTAACAAAGCAGAACAAAACCCTGAGTGCTAGCAGGAAATGTTATTCGTTACAAGCCACAATCTGATGCCTTTGCACACTATTTGGCACCTCTCCCCACAAGATCAATAGCTTAATTTGTATTTTAAAGATACTTGACCCATCAGCAAGGGGCAGCAGATGAGAACTCCATGCAATCGTTCTCAACAGAACAGCTCTGACCATCACCTTATTAAACAAATACCAGATATAATCTGCTCTGCAGTTTTAAACAGTTTCTTATGGGAAAAATCAGTGAAATGTACTACCAGAGACCAGTACCATGTGAGTAAAACTTAATTTTCTGTTTCTACTCCTCAAGATACTTTTTGTTATTCCAGTTTTCAGATAGGCATTTATAAAGGATTACTTCAGCGTATATTACATTTCTTTAATGAATTCTATTATTTGGAAGTGACATCAAAGTTCTCCAGGAAGCTATGCAAATCCTTAAGAATCATAGAGAAGAAATAGAAGAAGCTAATAAAACCAGGCAATTCTCAAAAATGTATAAACACACAGAAAAAATAAATCTAACAGTCCATGCAAAATTTCTGCTCTCCATCTTAGAGTATTTGGGGGTCCAGATGCCTAAAGTTAATGGGATGCCCAAAAGCTGTGTTACAAGACTGCAAAAAACTCAAGAGTAAAATCTATAAAATGTTGTTTGAATAGAAGTTTTATACCAAACCAATGAAACAAACTAAATAAGGGAGAGAATACCTGAAAGAAAGATACTGCTGTAGAGTCTTTTACAGGAATTATGGTATTTTGATATTAAACAGGAGCCTGAAGGATTTGCTGTTTTCTAAAAGCAACTTAGACATGCAGCCACTGAAATGACCAGATTCCTCTCCCCAAAGGTCTGATTTATTATAGCATTGCTGAGATGTTCTTCTTCCACCATTAAAGCATCTGGCCATGTTGAGTTGAACACACTTGGTTTAGCCTGCAGCAGTGACTGTTCTAGGCAGAGATGACAAAACCAGATTACTGGGCTCGACAAGCCTAGAAACAAGACTTGCTAAAGGGAAATTGCCTGGGAAAAGAACTGACAGCTTCTATTTTCAAATGTACAAAGTTTATAAGTTTAGTCTGAGTTATCTTACCGAAATCCCATTTTACGTCGATAATTTAGAAATAATTACAAGGCTGAGGGTTTATCTAGCACATTGTTTCATTACAAGGTTCTTTTAAGACAAAAATCAAATTTGATTACAGAAGTATAACTGAAGGTTTTCTTTTCTTATTTGATGATGGCAGCTCTGTGAAAACAAGAGAAATCCCTGGTGCCAACATCTGAAAACATGGGACTATGAGAAAATACACATTCAGCCTATTTTATTTTTTTCCTGAGAAAAAATGGCCTCAATATAGCTACTGATGTAAAAAATGTTTATACCCTGGTATCTTTTAAAATATGTATTTATACAGATAAACACGAAAGTGCATAAAAATCAAGATAAGAAAAAACAGCCCAGGCTTATTCTGTCATTTTAAGAAATGTCAAAGGAATGAAAATACATATACTAGAGAAAAGTAAATCAGCAAAAGAGATTTTTGTTCTGCACATTTTTATATGCAACCCTAGAACAGTAACTACCTAAATTATTTGTATTTGTCATCTGATGGGCTTCATTATCATCCTCTAAATGACACCACCACTGCTTTACCTGCAGGGCAGCAAGAGGCAAGAAGCGAAGCAGAGATGTTGTGTTACTAACACTCAGATGTGGAGGTAAAAGATATTACAGTGATTATGCTAATGTAACCATAATGCAAAAGGCACATACTGTGTGCAACCACTACCTTGGTCTGAAATCCCTGTACTGTCCTTTGCTTCACAGCACAGGCTCTGCAGAGCGGTATCCCTCTGGACATGACAGCATCAGGCAGCTTGGCCATAGCAGGAATCACTGATGGGTCTGAGACACTACAGTTTTGAAGTTCAAGCACAAAATAAGTGGAAGACGTTAAAAAAGTATTAACTACTTGGCAAGACTGCAGTTATCAAGGCTTTAGAAACCTTCTGCACTAACCTGACTGATTAAAATCCTGCACTGAAAATAACAAATTTCTAAGATTCAGGATTAGTCAAAATCTTTCTTGAAAAGCACACAAATACATTGAGCCCAGAAAAGACTAAAGATAAATACAATTTGGCTCTATTTGTACCAGTGCTAATTTCAAATAGTCATTCTGTTGTCTTTGTTCTTTATCTTCAGTTTTCAATCAAATAAGCATCATCCTATCCAAAAGCATTTAAATTAATATGGAATTTCTAGACCACATGGGATTAAATCATCCATTAAACCTCAGAGTATAGATATATTGACATACAGAAGTACACACAACCTTTTCTAAGAAAAACCAAAACAAAAACCAAGCAACAACCAAGCTGCACTTTTGCCAGCTTGCTGACAACATACCTAAAATGAGAAATAAATGAGAGGTACAACTGCTCCACAACCCAGGTTATACTTATAGGAAGTTTCCTCCCAGTCAAAGAGGAGACAGCACTGCCACAGCGTATCTAGTGTTTGCTTGGGTGTATTTACAGAAGCTGCATCTTCATCTTTGGTGGCTTTTTGGCAAATCCAAGAAATTCACAGAGCCCTGTGGCTGAGTTAGAAAGCAGACTATGTCCTGTGCCATGGTCCAGCTCAAACACAGGGTTGCTGGAAGAAGGGGTGCAAAGGAATCTCTTATTTATGCTGCATGCCATGAGCATCTAGCTTGGTGCACACCCCAGGAGTGGGAAACTACAGCAGCAAGTAGTCTGCTTATTGCCTTTATTCCCTTTGGATAGCATTAATCCATTCTGCCATAAAAAAAATTAAATAAATAAATTCTCCCCTTATCTCTCCTCTGCAAACCGTAATCAATCAAGTCTTTGCTGTTGTTTAACCACCTTTACCTTTGCTAGACAGGTTCCCAGCAGTTACCAGACCAGACCCCTCCTGGATGTGCTTTTGCAGAAGGACTGAGTTTGCATAGGGTTGCTGGGAGCCACTGCTCCCAATTCTGAAGAAAATTTCCCAGCCCCACCACCCTTCTCTGACACTGGCATTTGCTACCTACATATGCATTTATCGCAAGCAGTGATTTTTTCAGTTGAAAAGTCTAAAGGAAACATTTTATGCAATAAATCCTAAAGTAGAAACACTTTTGCTGGAGATAAAATAAATTCTATAATCATGGACATTCCTACATTGCTCATCTCTGTCCTAACACTGTTAATATAATGGGATATAAAATGTCAAGATACTTCATTTGACATTTATATGCTCAGAGCTCCTAGGGCATCTTTGCCTTCAGTGTGGGGAAAATACCATGAAGTAGAGGCAAACAGCAGGACTCCATGACAAATGTGCAGTTCTTGATCAGAAAAAGAAGGCCAGAACAGGAACCAATTTATCTGGCCCAAAACTACCTAATTCACAGTCTGTGGACTTCAGTGTGGCCTGAATCCTCACCACAAGCCACTTGTAAAAAAAAAAGACTTCACAAAGATAGGAGATTTATCACACTGGCTAACACCAGGGCAGTTCAGGTCCTCTACAGGTCATCATCTTCCATCAAATATATAGAGTACTTCAGGTTCTAGCTCAAATTAACAGAAAATAAAGAGTTACATGTTATCGAGCCCCTAAAAAACTTAAGGATTGCAAGAAAAATCAATTTATAGCACATTAAGTCTGGGATACACACAACCATTCTGTATTTGTTACACACAATAACACTGAGCACCAGAGGGCAGATTGCTCACTTAGGAAACATGACAAAAAACTGCTTGTACCAAAGATTTTTGCATTTGGGAAATGATACAGTTGACAGAACTGGAGAAACTAAAGGGCTGATTGGCAAGGTGCTTCCCAGCTGAGTGCGCAGATTAATAAAAGCTGCTCTTGCTGTTCAAGAAGTGCTCTGGCCTACCTGAAAGCTATGGATGGAGAATACTCCTTTTACAGACTCTTCGTTAGGGAAGGCTCTTTACTTTTATAATTTAGGAGGAGTTATCAACAGGCTTCCAAGACTCTTTCAAAGGCAAGGAGACTGATCAGCATGGGAACAATGCAGCCAAATCCAATTTATTTGGAAGAGCCAGTACTTCCAAATGTAGAGGGAGAAGGGGAATGGAAGGAAGTCATAGAGAAGACAATAGGATTTACTGTCTATACGTAAAACATGGGGTATTTTATCCTTCTGGCACCAGAATAGAGCTCCAGAAGATTTTTATTTTGTCATCAAAGAAAAACACAACTATTTTAACATTAGATCAGAAATATAGGGTGCTTTCACTATTTCTGAAATAATTAAGGAATTTTCCTTCACTGGGGTTTCATTCACTTGAAGAATATACAATATCACCATAGCAGCAGTGGGTAACAGATGGGTAAGACTTGCTTTTATTTCTTCGTGGTAAAAAAGTTTAGTTTTAAAATTTGTTCAAATAATTGTTGAAATACTTTGCATCCATTAAAGGCTGTTCAAATGTGCCTTAACTTTCAACTTGCATTATTTCTGTTTTATGATTAATATAATATATAGAACAAAATTTTCAAATAAAATATCTACTGTTAAAAGAAAAACAGCCTGAGGCTGAATGGAATAATCTGACCCTTTCTTAGTTATTTACTTCTTTTGTAACCAAAGCTAAATGCAATTAAAATCAACATGTTCCCGAATAGCAGTCTTTCTATAATACAGTCTTAAAACCACCCAACAACCTCCTAATAAGCATTAAATGTCACTCTAACAGTTGTTATAAAAGCACTATAGTAGACAGTATTGAATTATTAAATGCAATATGTTTTTTTTCAAACATGATTACTTCAGAATCACTGGGGAGTTGCAAGTAACTGTAACTGGAAACCTGACATCTGAAATTATTCTAAATTATTAATGGTACCTAGCAATGCTTTATGTTTGAATTTTTACATTGGTTAGATTAATCATTCGGAGGGGAAAAAATCGACCTCTGCTAACAACCTGCTAGCAGAAAGTGTAGATGTTGACCAGCATCTGTTTCCATCAGCCTGGGAAGGGCCTTTGGGTTTGTATCAAATTCATAGTTATAAACAATCCACACCTTCCAGATCAGGTAGGTGGGATTTACCACCCCCCTTCAGTGGCAGGATGGGTGACCTTCTGGAAGGAAGCTGCCATTTTACTCAGCTGTATTTAACTGTCTTCAGTATTTCCACTAAAATTTCCTCTAAAGCTTTGTACACCTTTGAAATTAGACTATGAGCATGAGCTACTAGATAATTTTTTAGTAAACCTTTCCTAATTCAAAGTAATATATTTGCTGTTCTTTCATTACAGGGTGCAAGCTTTGATGAGAGAAAGATGCATTTAACATTGCAAGTATCAGTTCTCAAAAATTCCTGCCATAGACATCCCTTCTCATATGAAGGCATCAAAAACCTCATTTTATTGTTCACCGGATGGTTTAGATAACCAGATTATGTTATTGTTCAGAGATACTGTTTCATCTCACTACATTAGAAAACTTCCACTGCACTGAATCTCCTTTTGCTATTCTTGTTGCACTGGTTTATACTGCTGAAAAGAACAAATCCCATGTTTGATATGCTCAATTTACTAGGAGGCCCTGGACCAGTAATTTCCCAGTGATTACCCCAGTAACAGAATATACACACTGGGGACTTATATATCCTTATTTTTGCTTCTGGACTGGCTTAGACTAAGCAGCAGTTATGTAGAATATTCACACATATCCTGAAGGCATACATCCTCAATCTCCATTAAAAAAAAAATGCTTTTTCTGTCCCTCTTCCAAATAATGATTTCAGGGGAAAAAAAGAACATACAGGTAAGAATTCTGCAAATCATCCCACTAAGTGCAGTTCAGCATTACTGTTCCTTAAGCTGAAAAATAAATGAACATGTTGATGCCCCTAGCCTTACCACTCTGCAGCACATTGCCTCCTATGAAATCAGAGGAAGTATTTTTCCTGGAAATTAAGTATTTCACTGCATTCTTTGTAATGAATGCCATTAGCAAATGCTGATTCACTGCTTTACCTATGCTTGGCTTCATCCTTGCAAATAAGAAGCAACCTTATCTGTTATAATCTTATTGCCACTCTTTCCCGGTGATGTATTTTGTAAGATGACTCAGAAGTCACTTCTGAAGATGGCTGACCCAGAAGTCTTTAAATGACACAAATTTAACAACCCACAACTTTACACAGTAAGATGTTGCAAAGTGCCTGGATCCAAAGCTGTTTAAACACCTTGGAAACACCATAAACTATAGTTTTATGTATCAGCCCAGGAGCTAACCTCACCTGTGGCCAGCAAGCAGCGAGAGCTCTGCATCACCTCAACACTTTGGACTTTACTACCCTAAGGCTACCAGTAAAGAAATGCTTTACAATGCGTTTCAAATAACGCCTTATAGAATACATTCACCAGACTGTTCATTACTTCTAGATGAATTTAAAATAGCAATTAAAAAAAAGGTATATAATGAAACAGTAAAGCCTGAACTTAATATTCCATTGCTAATATTTGCATTAAAACTAGTAAATTCTGGACAGTAACAACATGATCTCATCTGCCTGACAGGGAACCAATTGCCTTATATGAATTTTATCTTAATTGCCATGTATTCTGTGTGGATTCATTTATTTTTACTTTGTGGTCTAAGCATATTGCTTGCTTTCTTCCTTCCAAGAACAGCATCCCTTTTCTTTCTTCAGCTATGGAGGGCACAGGGTAATGCAGAGCTAAACAAACAGCCCCAGGCTTGGTTTGGAGAGCTTGGATGAGAAACACACAACTGTGATGCCAGAAAGGGAGAGACAGTCTGGTTTGCTTGTCCCTTATTTATATTCATGCCAATGTATTCATATTAAATGCAGTTTGCTTTAAAATAGAAAGGTATCTTAAGCTCCAACAAGAGCTTTAGAAGAGCTGTAAATATGTTGAACATGCAGAACAGCAGCATGTTTTGAGGATCTTTGCCTAAAGTGAATGAAACAAAGTAGAAGTTGCTTCTGCAATATTAATTCCAAACTTTTCTGTTTGGCATCTCAATAAATTGGTAAATTTGTGTGTAAATTTGTAATTTGTCTGTGCAAAGAAAATTTACTATTTTCCACTTCCAGAAGAAAGAACCATGTGAACTTAGTGAACCACCCCAACTGGGGACTGCATTTCATTCAGACTGACCTCTGTCTGTTCAGAAAGTTAAAACTTCCCTACATTAAACAGCAACTGCAGGACAACAGGTTTATATGCAACATCAGCCCTGTGTCAATTTTTGGTATAGATCTACAATCAACAGTGGCAAAAAGTTTTAAGTGTGTGTCATGGAAAAACTATTCCTTGGAGGACTGACCAGTCACCAGAATTATCAAAAAGCACATCAACTCAGCTATGGAAGACACAGACCACATCTCAGGACAAAACTCCCACTACCAAAAATTAAAACATAAACCTGACCCTGTCCATCACCCCCTCCCTTTCTGCATCCCTACGGTCCATCTCCCTAAGTGCTCGTAAATACTGATTTGCTGAAACAGCGTTTGCTTTTAGATCTGAATTTATGAGTGCAGCAAGACAATTACAAAGGTAGGTAGATCTTGTTTCCCAGAGCACTTTTTTAAGCTGCCCTTATGAGAAAGCTGCTGCAGGTCAAATCCACTGTCTCTCCCAAAATGCTCTGGCTTTATCAGAAACCCCCAAAGAGTTACAGAGTTATGGCCAGACTTTCTTCTAGGTGAGGAAATAAAGCCTTTCCACATGGTAAAAAGTGAAGCAGGTTGCCAGGGAGGCTGTTCTCCATGCTCCCAGGACCCACCTAGATCAAGCCCTGAGCAGCCTGGTCTGACCCCTGAGCTGCCCTGCTTTGAGAAACTTGGACCAGAGACCTTCTGACGTCCCTTCTGTTCTGATTATTCCCTGATTATCCTATAAATGATCATCTTTGCTATTTCATCAGGATGGATATTATTTTTTTTTTAAGTTCAAAACAAATTGCAAGATTAGTGCCTGTTTAACCTTTAGCATGAGAAGATTACACTGGATGTGCAGGGAAAAGTCAACATGGCAGATGGGAAAGGAGAGAGTAAACCAGTTCACAGGACTGGAGCAGGTTACACATGCACTAGATAATGAAAGCCATCAACCCTTCTTCTTGGGCAGCCTCAAAATATTTGGTACCTGGGAAATCAGAACATCCTCATTAAAATATTCCCCCTATCCTCACTAGCAGCACTTTTAAAGCATGTCACTTCAACAACATCCTCCTCTTCTAGTACCTTTGGAAATCATAGATCATTTCTTATTTTACATGATTACAATTTTTTTAGTGATCTGTGACAGAGTGTATTTTAATCAGAAAGCTTGTTTCAATGGGAAAACAGTCTCTTTCTGAATAACAAGGACTAAGAAGGAATTTCTTGTTCCAACATGTACGCATCCAATACAAGTATCTAGAAAATGCTAAAAATACCCCCAACTGTAACTCATAAACCAAGCCCTCTTTACTAATAACATATTTGCATCTACGCAGAGAACCTGGTGTGATACCTGGTAAAAGAGTTCTAAACATTTTCCCAGTAAAATGTACTTTCAAGTCAGAAATCAAATAAATATGCTCTTTTGAAGCAATGCTCCTAGCTATGCTTGTACCAAAATGGTGGAAATAGGTATACACTGAGTTGCTCCATTTGAAATTTCCAGGGAAAACATGCTACATTCCTTAAAATGTACAGAATTAATAGAGATTTAAAGATGTACTAGGGTTCAACACAACCAGAGCAACCAATCCACCCTTGAAAACCTCAATTATGCAGCCCTGATTGGCACTAAGGCTCCCCATGTTTCATTCCAAAATCATGCCAAACAAGTAAATATGCAGCCTTCAGGTCTGTTGAGCATCAAGTTTTGTCGGTACACCCTAATCGCAGAAAAACCTGTGTTAAATAACTCTGTATTTATTCAAATCCAGAACATGGATAATGTCTCATTATTCATCTGCAATTCCATGCAAGCTGGGCTGGTTTTTCTTGCTGAAACACCAGATCTTGAAGACTTTAATTACGTGTATCCATGCCATTTATTCCACATTTTTAACATATGCCTATCAAAAACTGTTATAGAATTGCAAAGAAACAAGAGAGACTATCCAGTGTGGCTCTATCCCTATGAAAGACTTCATCAATTAATATAATAGATATTAGGATCATGATGATGATGAGGGAAAATGAGAATTATGACTGCTATGACTTGGTTACACCTGTAGTATGGACTGATATAATGAAAACACAGAGCAGGGAAGTGGGTTTGTTCATTAATTCTTAATCTCACTGATTAAAACAAATTTCAGCAAAAAAATCTGTTGCAAATAAACTTCTCCCTCAAGGAAATGTTCTTTAAGCAACCTGGGAACCAGCCAGACTGAAATTCAACAAAATCCACATATATTGGCAAAATATTTTACTGTCAAGAAAATGCAGCAGCAGTTACATGGAAAACCTGTTTTCTCGTAAAGAGCTCCTACGGTTGGCTGAAGAGGCAATACTAGAAAAAGAAAGCCTAAAATAATTTGTACTGTGCAGTAAAAATCTAAACCAGACTCTGCAACATAACTGCATTACAGCTAAAGTTAACTCTATGGAGCCAAATTAAAAACTTCTGAAGCACATAATACATCCAATCGCAAATATAGAGAGCTCCGCTATTTTTATGTATAACTTGTAGTAGAAAACACTATCTAAAAACCCGCATCCGACAATGAAAGCACTAACGTGCACACCTTGCTCTTCCTTGCCCTACAGACATTGCATTAAATTTTGGTAAAGACTGGGCTGGGACATTGAAAATTAAGTTTCAGGATAAATTCTGTTTTGGTTCTCTCTCCCTTGGATCCCATCACAACTTCAATAAAACAGAAAGATACTAAATTACCAGGAAATAAATTGGAAAAAGGAAAAAAGTTGGAGGAGGTTGAGGCAATAAGCACTAATCATAAACACTAAGCTAATGAGCACAGCATTATGCAATAATGGCAAACTGTAATTGGAGCTGGCGAAACAGCAATTCCCTTAATTTTAATATGTCTCCACTAATCACATGCCTTTATTCCAGAAGTAAAACATTTTGCAGGCATGCAAGCTGACTTCTGGAAGGTAAATCAGGACTGAAATCTAATACTAGATTATTGGCATAAACACCTTCTTTCAAACCAGGGCATAAAGACAACTACTCTTTGTTGTCATTTCCAAAGATTAGACTTTATACAAATTACCTCAGGCAGCAAAAGTAACATGTCTACCGCCTCCATGCTGCACCTGCCTCTCCTTTGAGCTGAAAAATTAATAAACAATTATAAGTCTCTCAAACTTGCACTTGTTAAAAACAACTGCAAGCTGTGGAGTTTGCTGCACTCTGCCACAGAAAAGGCAAGATCTAGAGTGAAGCTGCTTTGGTCTTTAACCAAAATAATCAGATCAGACCTAACCAATCTTCACCTCCTAATCCCCAGCAAAAGCTCTAGGCAGCACGTTTAAATTACACACAGTACTATCATGCATCTCAATTTGAGAAGCAAGGATTTTTGAAAGACTTATTAGGAAGTTTATTTGTAACCAAACTGCATTTACAGAAACCTTTGACAGTCGGAAAGTCCTGGGTATTGAAGGGATGTGTTTAGAACTTCAATTTATTTTTTTCTTCTTTAGGCATATACAGATGCAATCAAACTCCTCCTTTCTCATCCAAGAGGAAAATGGATAAGGACGAATGAAAGGAGGAAACCCAGGCTCTTCGCGGATTCTCCTTCTCTGCTATTCTGAGGGAAAAAGAAATGCAGCAGAAAAGGTACCATGTCCACAGGACAACATGGCGATTTCCACCCTTTGAGCCCAAATTTCCTCCCAGGCTCTCTCATGGAGGCTCAACCCCACAATGCCAGTGCAACACATCTGTGCTTTGTACTAGCTTCAATATTTACAGCAGGAATATTAATATACTTGTATGTAAACACATATATATTTCTTTAAATAATTCGGATGGAGGAGGGTAAATCTCATTTTTTCAGGAATTCTTTTCAAATTCCAGCTGGTTTTCCACTCAAAATGAGGTTTCAAGAAGTGGCCAAAATTCTAGAATGAGCAAAGACACCTACACTAACCCCTCACCAGGAAAAAAAACCTCAGCCCCAGGACTTCCCTTCTTCTGTTTTCCGGCCAACAGCAATGAAATACGACAGCACATTACACTGGAAGCCCATGCATCCCTCCCCATGTGCTATGGTAATCCCACAGCTTGGGTTGTTCCTGTGTCCTGAAAATGAGAAATGGCAGAAAGAGAGGAGAGGGTGCAAATGTGATGAGAAAATTGGGCAAGCCAAAGATGCAGCAGCAGCATTGTATCAGGGAGTTAAACAAAGCAATTGAAAAAGGTAATTTACTTGGTCTTATTTATTTATTTACTGCAGGTTTTTCTGAATAGCCTGGAACAAGCTGTCACACGCTGACATGAACACAGTTTTTATACAGCTCTGAGCATTTCCCCAGGATCTCGTTTTCCCCTTTTCTCATTCTGAACTAACCTGGGACTGTCTTAACTCTTTTTTAAAGTATAAACAACGCATATGAGAACA
This sequence comes from Psittacus erithacus, assembly GCA_009867235.2. Classification (NCBI taxonomy): domain Eukaryota; kingdom Metazoa; phylum Chordata; class Aves; order Psittaciformes; family Psittacidae; genus Psittacus; species Psittacus erithacus. Next base: position 78,596 of record WYDI02007858.1, on the reverse strand, counting down.
TGACCCATATGCATGTAATTCTCCAAAGGAAAACGTGAGTCTTTAAAATACATTTTACCCCTGGCAAGTAACTTCTTGCAAATGTAGCATGGATTGATAACAATTCAAAATATGAGATCTCTGCAAATAAGAGGCCCTATAGTAAAAAGGGTAATATCAAAATGTGTTGTCTTCTATATATAAAACACATAGCTAATACACCTACTAATACAAGTAGGTTTGAGAAAATAATAATCCAACAACTTTACATCTTCTTGAATAGCAATCAAATTTTTTAGGTGGAAATCCTCTGAAGGATTAGATGCCTTTAGGAAAATAAGCTGAAAAGTGGTTTATTTTCCATAAAAGCTCAAAAAGGGCCAAGATGACCATTTAGCAACCTCTGACGCAATATTGCGGTGCCAGCAGCCCTCATTTTTGTGAGAGCAGGCACGTGCCAACAACTAAATGTTCAAATGCAATAACTTGCTTTGCCACATCTGTTCTCCAGACCTCCAGCCTTACATCTCCACTCCTGCTCCACAGCATCCCCAGCCCAGAAGATACAGGTTCAATCAAGTAGCACTGAATAAGAATAAAAGTCTTTCTCCTCCAAGACTCTAAGAAGTTTCTGTGTTCCTACTAGCCAACCTAAAAGCCAAGTTTAACATGCAAAGGAAGATAAACAGGTTCATTCCTATGTACTTCAGCGCAGTAGCACAACACTAACCACTTCCTATTACATACTTACAATGTGCCAAATATTTCATACACAAAAAAACCCCACAATACATGCTGCTTCTACAAGCATAGGGTAAAAAGCAAAAGTCTCAGTTACTGAAAATAACACAGCATTCTGTAGTTATGGCAACTATATTTTTTAACAACATTAAGGAAATGGTAGATCATCAATAGCTGCATCTTGTTGCTGTAGCAACAAAAATGTTGAAAGTAACTGTTTCTAAAGATTTCTCTCTTTGCCTTTGTGTTTTAATAAATACCCCAATATAATATAATATGCTCTTATTAAAAGGATGGAATATTTTGCCTTTTGGCCAAACAAGTAACATTCATAGTGATTTGATGAAACAATTACTTTTGCTACTCATTTGTGGGCTACACTGTTATCTGTAAAACACAAGGAAAGGGAATGCTTGTAGCACCAACTCCAAACCACTGCTGTAAGACTCACAACTCATAACTTTTTTGCAAGAAAGGTTGAATCAGGTGATCCTTGAGGCCCCCTTCCAAGCTGTTGTTCTAGGATTTTCTAGATAACCACAGTATTGAGACTGTAAAAAGTTTGATGCCAGGAGCAACATTTTTGATGGAGAACAGTTAGTTATAATAGATATTTTGCTTTAATAAATGCAGCCTTAATCCAAGATGCATCGTGCAATTTGCATAATGCCACTGTTTCGTGTAGTGTTTGGAAACAGGAGGTTTTCTAGGTTTTGACAATCAGCAAAGAAGGGAACAAGAAATGGTTTTGACAGTCAGATATAATGGATCAAGAGAAGTGCCTTCTCTAGGTATTATATGACAGATTTATTGAGCTTTAACTGCTGATAATAATGATACTTCTCAATCCCAATTAAATTGTAAAACACCATATTGCATAAATATAATTCAGTACCAGCAGCAGCAAACTTTCTACCAGCATATAGCAGTAGTGTGTTATATAGACTGAGAATATACCACCTTTATGGTAAAGTTAGGGCAGTGAATACATTTTGCTCAGTTGCGTGCGAGCAGAACATATAGTGATGTAGTAATTTTGTAAAAACACAGAAATCTAAAGGTCTCCAAACCACTGAAATATTACACAAAATATAGTAGTGCCAAAAAGTCTTATGTATTGTAGAATCACAGGATGACAAGCTGGAAGGTATCTTAAAGATTATCTAGTCCAATTTAGTTTTTAAAAGTGCAGAAAATAACTTTTCCTTACTTGGAAGCATAATCCTGTAAAATAACAATTACTTAACAATTATTGTTTGATCCACGATTATGGAGTATCACTAATACAAACAAACATGAGTCTAGCTCATACAAATGGGTAAGAAAATGCAATGGCAAAAATTTATCACTGGAAGTGGGTAACTCGTATGAATGATGAATTTACTGTACTGACTGAGATCACACTGCTAATAACGCCTGCCAAGGACCTGCCCCCAAAACTTCTAGTATCTTTGTAACATCACTTTCTCCTTCCCAAAAATTCACCTGTATTAAAAGCTTAGTCTTAACTAGAAAAAAATCCAGGATGTGGATCTCGGCATGCTACCTGCTTTGCAGTACAGAGTTTTCATTTATGGACAGTTCTGAAACAAGGGAAGTTTTACATGCAATTTTTTTCTGTTTCTCCCCTTCTCTCCCCTCCCTCCAATATGTTGTTTCTAATGCATTTTCATGTCTTCACTGTATCTAAGCATCAGCCATAAAACTGCCAGTGTGCCTGTCTATACGCAAAACCAAAAAAAGGCTATTTATCTTAACAAACTGAAGGCTATTTTAAAATTAGCTGCTAGCTGTTTGAAATATAAATTCTGTTTTAGGTCTTTTTCAAGCAAATCCCAGACATGCAGGCACATGGCCTGTCTCCATCCCTCTCAAATACCCAGTGACCTTTTGGCTCAATTTATTCAGATATGATGGCGGTATAATTAAACTATGCTCAAAAGCAATTAATCACATAAGCCTGCTGCCAACAGGTGACTAGGTTTGAAGAAGAGATTGCATGATATTGTGAGTGCCAGAAAATAGCTCAAATGCTATTAGAGACTCTGTGAAAGCCCCTAAATTCCCCAAATGGGAGAAAAACTTCAGTCTGAATATGTGTTTTCCTAGATGCAAGCTTTCCTAGTAGCATCAGGGGAAAATCAGGCAGTGTGGCTTCAGGCTTGCAAAAATATCATGTTAATTTTTGTGATGCTCTAAAGAAAAGCCACTTTGTTACGTGGCAGCAGGGACAAAAGACACGTGGACCTTGCTTCCCCTAATTGAGAAGCAAGAATACTTGCATCAGGAAAAAGTTACAGGACAGGTATTAATTACATAAACTGCAATTAATCGCAAAATGACAGTCAGGCAAATACTTTCATCCTAAATATGAAGCAAATGAGATTTGGTTTTCTACCCGGTTTCCCTAGCAACTGTGTTGTCTCTTCTGAGCAATAAACTGAAGATTGCACAACACCACCTAACGAAGAAGCCTCTGGCACTCATACAGGAGCTACCTTTCAGCATGAAGCTGCCACCAACGCAGACCTTGAAAATGCAGAGGCCTGTACTGTCCTCCATTGGACAGCAACCGTGGCTTAAAGTGGGTGACGCCCCTCAGAGAAAGCTACTCATGCTCTCTTGAATGGGAGGGCAGGAGGCACCTATGTGGCACAGACCAGGAAGCAGCTTTGAACAGGCAGCTATGAACTTATTTATAATTAAACATGCTTCAGATGGCTTATTCTGCCTCAGTGGCACAGTAACAGGTATTTACTACATATCAAATACACCCTCCTATGACAGAAGAGTTAGCAATGACCACCCTAGTGTCTTTTACATTCATCTCCCTTGCCCTTCTACCCATTCCTAGCCATCTCCATCCGATGCAAACTAAAAATACTGGTGCAAGGCCAAGATGGATAATTTTTGTAGCTGCAGAGGATCCCCTCTTCTGCATCGCCTCTGACACTTAACTGCTAGAGTACTCTTTAGAGGAGGATGTAGACCTTCCTCTTCTAAAATATTTTCTACAGCAATTTGGTGCTGCCTAATATTTGTAAATACTAAGACACTTGATTGAATTAAAAACAAACAAAAACCCACAACCAAAACAAACAAACAAACCCAACAATAAAATAAAACAAAACCAAAACAAGCCACACCAAGTAACTCTCTACACTCCTTTCACCACTGCTGCCATATAGTTTCCAGGTAATCAGGGAGAATGACACAGGCTTCAGCATTTATCAGGGACATGACCTTATTTTTAAAACCCCCAGAATAAGGCACAAAAACCCCACCTTTTTTTTTTTTAAATAAAGATACATTGTATCTGAATATAGTCCATGTTATACTGATTTACTAATATACTTCAAAAGCAGACGCTGTCGTCATTCAAAGGTGAAAATCCCACCTTTACTGCACTTTCTTGTCCTTCAGATACTCTTCTCTAATCCCCTTAGCAAATCTCTTGTTTTGTTTTTTTAATGTATCAAAAGAGAAGAAGTATGATTAGGACTGTCCTAATCTGCTGTGACTTCAAAAGTCTAGTGGAAAGTGTTCCTGCCCGTGGCAGGGAGTTGGAACTGGATGAGCTTTAAGATCCCTTCCAACACAAATCATTCTGTGATTCTATGATTTCAGAGATCAGGAGCTGATTGAACCCCACCTTATCCTCCATGACTCTGCTTGGAGACATGATGAACCTACAGTTTTCATCAACATGGAAACAGACACTGGAAATCCAGCTCAAAAGCACTGTCTAAATTTATAATACATAATAGCCACAAAGATGATCAGAATATGCCATGAAGAACGTCCAGAGCTCTCCATCTCCTCCAGTTTTCCCAGGGAATGGCATGAAAAACACAATTTTAGAGAACAAAAGAAAACTGGATGACATCTGCTCCCACAGACAAACACAAAATAATCATTGTCTTAAACTGTTCTGCAATATTTGGATTGCTGCTTTGAGTTATGCTGACAAGTAAATTGATACAATGTCAGGATGTTGTCATGATTATTTTTTGTTTTGCTGCATGCCTCCTTGATGACTAATTGGCTGCTCAGACAGTCAAGGTTGAACAACAACGAGGCAAACATTCAAGCAACCACACATATTATTATAGTCAATGGTATTTTTAATTACTTGGAAGCAGCAAACACTGCTGATCATTTACAGCGATGACATCCATTTATACCATAAAGCATGATTAGCAAGCTGCTGCTCTGTAAGGGAATATGCTTAAATGTTGATTTAAAATAGTGAATACTAGCAATTCTTCTGATGATACTGAGGAATTAAAAAGCTGCTTTCGCTTCCACTGCATTTTGGTATTATAGATATTAAGCTGTCACAGGCATCATGCTTGGAGAAAAGTAAAATGAGCAACTGAAGAAACAAGCATTACACCACTAAAGAAACTGAAAGAAAACTCCAGATTCTTCTAGTAAATGATAAACATCAGGAGTTTTGTGGTCACTTATTAAGGAATATGAATATATAGTTTTAGAATTAAAAATAAGAAAGGAGTCACAGGTAGCACTGGGGTCTGAGAGGTTGCATACAGATTCTAAGCCATCAGGCTGGTGTGGATATGATGCTGGTAATATATGATAGAGAAAAGACATACAACAAAAGACCTTCCTCTTTGCTGTTCTTGAAAAGACTCTTCACCCCTTGAAAAAAAGAAATTCTGCTTCAAATTACCCTAGAGTGATGTGTATAAATTATTACTTATTGCCATGATCGCCCTTCATTCTAAGATCAGTAATCATCATTACGAAGTTATATGTTGAGACCTTGGTTGCCTCCTACTTGAGAGAGGGTAAATGCCCTTGGTATACAGAAAGCTGCACATGGTACTCTCAAGATGCTAAGAGTTTATTAAAGCAATAATTTTACCAGTAATAAAGACTTCGTAGCTAGAAAGTCCAAAGGATGTGGTAAATAAGTGCAAGGAGCATTCCACTGCCCTGCCATATAGTGGGAAGGACGCAAGCTGGCTTCTACAGCCCATTAAAAGCTCACTTATTCGGCTCTTAAATAATACTCAGAATCACTTGAAGGAAAGCATGTAAGTGACGAAATTGTGAAAATTTTCCACATTTGACAAATATGATCATGAATAGCACAAAAAATCATCAGAAAACTTGCAAATGTAGAAGGGTGCTAGAGCTAGATAACAAGTGAACCTCATATTTACCAATTTCTGGAGAAAAAAGGAATAAATCAGGAGAGCAGAACACTTTAGAGAATCACTTCTGATGATGCTGGTCACTGTTTTGGAAAGAAAGAAAAAGAAGTAGACCTCCTACAGTAAATAAAAACCCAAACCCAACAGGCTACTGGTTCAATAAACAGTATTCGAGCTAAGCAAAATAAAAATAAAATGGTAGCAGGTAGCAGTTAAGAAGAGCTGTGGATTCAAGAGACATTCAAATCAAGGAGGAGACTAAGAAATAGTGTAAAATGAAGTCAAGAGAAGTACCAAAGACTGGTGTGGCATACAGCAAAAAAGTGCTTGTGCACCTTGCTAGAAGATCTGCAGCTGTGACAGAAATGAAAGCTACAGAGGTGTTCTGCCAGTCTGAGAGCAAAGTGATAGATTTGTGAATTTGGTAAAGAGAAGTCTGTTATGTATGAACTACAGCAAATTCTGAAAGGTGGAAGAACAGTTTAATCACTTTTTTTGAGCCAAGACCAAAGTTTCTGAAATATCTGTGAATGAATTAAATGTTAAGGGGCCTAAGGTGAACAAGAACACCAAATAAAAATGCGGGCAATGCTCCTGCTGAATTGAAGACGACAAGACTGTGTTAAGCAAAAGAGTTCGAAAATACGAAGAATTAGATGCCTGAAAAAAATCTCAAAGGAAAGAAGAAGGCAGGCTCATGTACAGCAGGCCGGCTAAGACATAACTACGGGAAATTTTGCTTTGGACTGACCCCAACCTAATTACTACTTGAGAAATGAAAACACAAAACTGATTTAGGTCCACAAAAACTTTTGTTCACTCTATATTGCGGTGCTTTATCCAAACCTCTGACAAAAATCTCAATCATTTAGAAGATTTTTTTGATGTTTAAGAAAATGTTCCATTATGAGTATGGATTCCCAACCTCTTAGCCCATGTTCTGTTTTTCAACACAGCAGAACCTGAACTGAAAATCCGGATGCCATAAAACTGATCGGGGACCATTTAGCAAAATGCTTCTCATTGCATTTTCTGCATGCCAGAAAATAAATTTTGCTTATCAGTCTATTTAAAAATCTATTTTTTTACCTGAACTTTGGATTGCATTAAAGGCTTTTGCTATAAATAGCACCCATGACATGAAGTGGTTATTATAGGAGACAAAAGAGAGGGCTGAGCCCACATGTTGGTTGTATCCCATCAAACAAGTGGATCAACTGGCACTGCCAAGCTGTGCTGGAGATATCCCATGTTATAACAGTGCTGTGTTATTTCGGAATGCACACTACCTACTTATCCTCACCACTGACCCGCCCTTTGGTGGCTCAGTATTCGTAAGGCGTAACAGAGAGGAATGCAGGAGCTTTACTGCCAAGCCACAGTTTTTATTTCTATGCCACTTATTTTTATTATTTTTAATTAATTAACTGGCAAGTGGCTGAAAGAGGTTGGGTTTTCCTGGTTGGATCTGAAGATAGATGGGAGGGAAGAAGACTAGCAGCAGGACCAGTTACATGCCCCATATAATCCATACTCCTTGCCTCAGCCTATCCTATCCCCCCATCTCATAGTCCTCTTTGTTTATGCAGATGCAAGCCTGTCTAGGACAGATTGCCCACTCAGCCTGCACCCAAAATTAATACAAAAAACTCCTTCTCCATCACTTTTGCAATACAGACAGCTGAACCTCATTACTGCTCTTACTTCAAGGTTCTTCCCTGGCATCCCAAAAGAGCATCCTTTGTGGTTGGTACTCTGAAGTATATTTGATAGGTACAAAATGAAGCATTTCTATTATTTCCCTGAAATTACTACAAAACAGATAAACTTAACGTATATTTTGGGAAAAATTTTGCAGGAGAGCTTACATATATGCCTGCAGGAAACAACTATCCCCATTATAGGCCAAAAAGGAGCCCATCCATGCCAGTGGGTTCACTTCTCCAAGGGAAAGGATTTTTTCCAGAGTTTATTATAATGGCAAATTTTCTCCTGTGGAATTGCACGCTGAGTTTTTCATACACATCAAAGGGTCAGCTATTTAACCGTTATACTGTACCAGGTATCACATGATTATTCTGGCTTGTTGCTGGCCTCAAAACAACTTCAGTTGAGCAGGGCATCCATATAATTACTTTTGAGTACAGTTTTGGGACAGATGTGAACTAAAAAGGCACAGGGATCTCCAGGTGTATTGGTTCAAAGCCAACGAAGGTATATAAGAACACAGTGTACTCAGTTGACCGCAAATCTTTCAACATGCCAATGCGCACCAGTATGGTACAGGCAGCTTCGCTGCTTCCTTGATCTGTCCCCTACAGAAGTCACTTTGTTTCTCTGCTTTTTTGTTACTTTGATTAAAACAGGAATATTACCACATCTTGAGCACAAAGGAGAGCTGCAGGCATTATCAGAGTTGTAGTAACACACCTAATGAAATTGAAAAGCATCATGTGAATTAAAAACTTTATTAACGCACTAATGTGCATTATCACACCAGTGATAATGTGTGATGAAAAATTCGTTATTAGAACAAACTTAAATTTGCCTCATGGTCCAAGCCATTTAAATCTCCAGTTTAATGCAAATATTGTCAGAGTATTTCTTATTTTGTTAATGCATGAAACAGTGCAAGACAGCATGTTCCCATAATTCCCCTGAGTTTTAGGATGTGGAGTCCTGGCCAGCCTGATTTAGTACTTGTCACTATCAATACCAAGTTAGCGGGTTGTCTAGCAAATTTGGTTGTCTCTCTGATTCAAACTGATGGAGCTTCAATTACTATCAACTCTCCTGCACATTGCTTATTTTCATCAATGTCAGCAGTTTCAAAAGACAGAGGCGCACAGCAAACTAGTCACATGGAGGATAAGAGCTAAATTATTTTGGCACAACAGGAGGAAATGTGCGGGTGGGTCTGTCATTGGGATGGATTAACAAAGGATTCAGCTCTCAAACTTCTCTTGCACATTCACAAGCGCCACATTCATGCTATTGATCTCCTCCAAGTAGAAGCACACTCGTACTTGTGGTACAGTCATAAAGAGCTCTTAATTTTAGTGTCAGTCCCTCTGAATTCAAGCCACAGGGAATGGTGCTACTCTCCCTGGCACAGGCTTCCCATCAAATTCAAATGCACTCAGCTGTTTGAAAGGACAAAACGCAGCAATGACATAGAAGTTATAAAATGACAATTTAAAGTGGTTCTTTGCAGCACCAAAGAGTGCTGAGAAGAAACGAGGATAATGCTAATATCCAGACTGATATGCATTAATAATGACTAAGATGACTTCAACAGCAACAACACATTATTTTTGCTCAAACTCATCCAAACCGTCTTCTTGAAAGAAGCAATCCTTATTTATTGCTATTTCTGGATAAACACCATCAGAAGGGTAAATAATCCATTTCTATCACTGTAAGCAGAGAAACCTAAAATAGATGTCCCCTTGAGTATTCACAGCAGGCTGCAGGCTACTGCGGGAGCCTTGCCACTTAATTGCTCATCAATCACTTGCAGGTCTAGCCACAGCCACTTTTTAATACATTCACATCATCCCATTTTCTCTTCTCAGCCACTTGGACCACAGCGGCATTCTGTGTCATTCTGAATGTAAATTATGTCCTAACGCAAAACCAGATAGTTATGATGTTCCCTCAGCAGCATTAGTTGTTTGTAAATGCCCCATCAGTCAGAGCAGGTTGACAGCGCTCATGCATTAAGTCAACTGCCTTGACAGATCGCCTCATCTTTGCATCATCGTGTGGTGACAAACATTTCCTGCTGGTAATTTGTTTCGCCTATGAAAGTTCACATTGGGAAAAGGAAAAATGGTGACTTATTTGTGCATGGTGTTCAAGTGTGGTTGCATGAACCAGGGAAGGTGATCAAAGCCCACCCACATGCAACACAACATGCCATCTAATTCCATACCCTTAGTAGTACACACTGAGGTTTGGTGTACAGATTTGATGCAACCATTTCCAATGTTACAATCAAGTAGTCTTTTGCCAAATCAAATTTAAAAAACAAATCCTACAATCTCTATAGGTCTACATTAAGTTCACATTGATGTGAGAGGTTGTTGCTTTCGTATCAAAATTATCTTAAAGTAGTGGGTTGAGAAGGGTTTCTTTGCCATTTAAAATACTGTTCAAGAAAATAAAATATTACCAGTGACAAAAAGACCATATATAATATTCTCCATGTCTAACTCATATATTAACAAGAGGTGGATTTTTCTTCTCTTAACTGTTCAAGCTCCAATGTGATCCCATGTGGGATTGCACTTCCAATCTTAAATTTCATGTTCCCAGTACCACAAAACAACAGTGGCACAGTCCACAGCATGAAAAGCCACCTCTGTTCCTCAGGCTTACTCTGAAGGTCTTCCTTCAAGCAGCCCAAGTGCCCTCTCATCTTTCTGCTGCTTCTATTTACAACCTGAGAAATCACACTTCAAAGTGCAGGGCTTAATCAGTGGTGTCAGGAAAGGGGGAAAACTCCATGCAGACAGCCCTAGGCGGAATGCCTGTTTTTTAGAGATACTCGGACCACACCAAGACATTAAAAATCAGATGAGAGGGATCTATCTGCAAAGACTGCAAGGAGCAGCGGAATCTGAGCGCTCAGGCACATGGAGACTCATCTATCAGCTAAGCCAAGGGACATAAATTAAAGCCCCACTACATCCGCCTGCAACAGCTCTTACCCAGGAGTTAAATTTCATTAGGTGCACTGTAACTTAATCCTCTCCAGGATTAAAGCCACTGCATTCCAGAATGAGAGCTCAGACACAGAGCCCTAGTAGTGCTTGAACTTTTGGTGAGGGTGAGGGAAAAGCAAAGCTGGAGTAAAAGTACTCCAGGGCTGGAAATCAGGGAGCGGATGGACAGCACAGTCTGGTAGTGATGGGGATGTGAATAAGGATATATGAAGACTGCAAATTTAAGTCTTAGCCCTTTCATTCTCCACCATCGCAAAAAAATCACGCAAAGCAGCTCCTGTGCACAGATTGCCATTAAACTGCCCATTCACTGCAGTATTTGAAGAGTACTGACAGTTTTTATTAAAATATTAGGGCTGGAGGAGAGGAAACTGATTTACCACTGGCCAACAGAAGCAATATTTCCACCAGCTTTCACAGGTGAAAAGAAATCGCACTGAAGTTATTGTTTACTCTGCCTTTGTCGGATTTAATCCCTTTGTTGAGATTAAAATATAATTTTCAGAACCAAAGTGCCAGACCTCTAGGGATGTAAACATGAGCTCCAGGCTCTTGGCAAAGGTCTGGCTGCAATATGCTGTGGCTGTCCATGGATGCTGTCTTCTGAGTGGTGAGGAAGAGATAGCAGGAGAAAGGATTCTACAGTGTAGCTACAGGCTGTTGCAGAGATAACTGGAGAAACTTGTTCGTCGGTTATTTCACTTCTGCCCTTAAAAGGATGTATTTTCCCACATTTAAAGGATTCACATACTTCTCTTTCATTTAATCCTTACTATCTTCTCAGAAAAATAAAAATGCTGACCCAAAATGAAGCCCAAACTATGACACAGGATTTAGAGTAGCTGGACCTATCTCTGGAAAGCACGGATGGTACAGCCTGATAAGGCAGCCAAGGAGGAAGCTTTATGTTAAAAGAACAGAAGGTTAAAAGAAACTGTGCTGGCCAAAAAGAGAAAGTGAGAAAAGATAAACAATCTACAACATAACAGCAATATTATCATAAGCATGCGTATTTACAATTTTAGCATTTATCTTTAATTAATTTTATATTACACTCCACTACTAGTTAAATTATAAATACTACCAGAAAATCAGGTGAAGATACTGTTCATTTACAAGAATAAAGTATTCACAAGTAGATTATATTCTTTTATTTATTCGTACATGAATTCCCTTCAGTCTACAAAAGGGCTACAAACTTGGACCATATTTTCTGTAACTCAATCACAAAAGGGTCATGAATTTTCAAATATGCTTTCATGTGCCTTACACTCCTTTAATAAATGAATCAGCAGATTTCACGTGGTGCTCAGTTAAAAAACTGAGCCCAGTTCTAACAAATGGTACATTTTACCAAATCCCTAGAAAATCAAGGCTAGGCTGGACAGAGCCTTGGGTAGCATAGTTTAGTGTGAGGTGTCCTTGCCCATGGCAGGGGGGCTGGAACTAGATGATCTTAAGGTCCTTTCCAACCCTAACTATTCTATGATTCTATAAATCAAAAAATAGCACATAAGAGATGAAGTTAGGAAATACCACAGGAAAATTAAAAGTCCCACTGGCACATACGTCTTTCCCTGTAAATGCAAACAATCTTCTGTATTTCAGAGTGTATGTTACTTGATTATTGCTAGCTCTAAGAAGCAGAGCACCTCTGAAATACTATTTTCCAGGAACAAAAATGATGAAATAATGTTAACGACTTGACTGAGCACTGACTTACAGAATCATTGAATAGTTAGGGCTGGAAAGGACCTTATAGACCTAAAGTAGTTCATCACTTTGTTTTCTAAAGCTCTTAGAGCTCATGGTCAACCAGAATCCAATAAATTAATATGGAAATGGAAGGTCTTTGAGGGCATAAAGTAATACAAGAAGTTTTGGTGACTTCATGAATGACATTTTTTCTTTGGCTACATACTTAAATTCCTCACCATCTGATTACCAGGATGAGTGTTCCATGATCAGTGTTACAAGACAGACACAGAACACCTGAATTTCTAACCAAATCTGACTGTTAAACTTCAAAAGTGGCATCTCCCTGAGACAAGGGCTTGCTTTGCATATCGGAATTTAGCGAAGCATTGTGCCTCAAACTGAAACCCGAAACTGAAAAACTTTTTCAAACTGAAACATGAAAACATGTTGGGATGCAGTATTCCTTTCCTAGCCTACATGGATTCAGTATTTACTCCTTATTCCAAAACCATTTTGTTAATTTACTGTGTTAATCTGAAATCATGTTTCATACTGGGTTAAGATAGGAAAAAAAAAAAAAAAAGAAAAAGAAAGAATAATCACTATTTTAGAGAGGTATCCTTTCCAAAGCCTTAAACAATACCTTCTGCAAGTCTCCTCTTCTAGACGCATACGAATTTCTGAGCATCATCAAACTGTTCCCACAAAGGTTTCACCAGCTGTTGCAACCTATTTGCATATCGAGTCCATATTCATCTTAATTTCAAAAAGCTGCTTTCATCTGAAGCTGTTCTTCATTTTGCAAGCCAGTTAATCCACTAAAATTATGAAATCGTAAGAAAATTGACAGATCATTAACTATGTGCTGGATAATGCTAGCAGAGCATGTTGACTTTACACTTCACCTGACACCTCATTTCCATTCCAGAAACTGAGTTTTATGCCTGGTGCATTCCTCTGCTCTGCTAAATATTAACACACACATCAAAGTGAGGTGAGATCTTAAAAGAGAGTTAGCCAGTGGCAGAGACTTAGCAACAGTGGGTGATTTGAATTTACAGCAAAATCCTTTATTAGCTGGGAAAATCATCAAATTAATAAATATTGCGGGTTTTATAAATAAAAGGTTTGACACTGATGACAGTTTTAAATCGTTATCTAAAGATAAGTGATTTATTCTAGACAACGCTCATGAAAACAATCTCTCTCAAGTGGATTCAGAGTCTTACTGCCCTGACAAAGGCAGGCACAAATACATGTCCCAGCATACAGGTATGCCTTTTTAAAGCTTTATGTAATATAAATTAATATTGCTAATACTACCACAAAGATGTCAAGCAACTGCGGTTGCATTTTCTCCCTTCCCCAGGGTAGTCCATAGCCCCAGAGGAGCCACCTGCATATTGGCATTTGCTGAACAATGTAAATTGCAGACATGGGCATCCAAACTACACACCTTCCTAGTTGTTCATCTGAACAACTGGCTGAAATTGTGTTCATTTGGTATATTTTGAGGACATGGCTCATTAAGATGAACATGCACAGACAGAAAAAAAAAACAAACAACTCCGAGAGATACATGCCCCCAGCGTGACATGAGGCACCATCTTGGTCCCTCTGTGCAGTGGGAATGGAGCAGGGAGAATGGAAGAGGGCAATTGAGAAGACGAGAGAAAGCAGAAGTAAAACGTCTGCATGAACTTGCTCCTCTTGTGTAACAGAATTTCTGGTACTAGAATAAAACACAGCCTTGTTGATGCCAACATCTTCTCTTTTGCAGGTTAGTGTCCCACAGTACCATGGTGGGTGGATCTTACATCCTGGTTTGATTTTAAAGATGGACAATAAATGGCAACTACAAGAATCACAATAATCACATATGCTATCTTGACCATCAACCCCAATGTCTAAAAATGACTGCTGAGAAATCAGTTCTGGACTTTCTGAAGTGCCCAAGTTTGGGTCTGTGAAAGTTAGTGAATTATTGAAACACAGTACTGTAGTATCACTGGACTTCAATTTCTGCCCTTCTGTTTTACAACCTCTATTGCTAGTGGAGGAGACTTCTGCAAGCAGCCATAATCTTAAGTTCCCCAAACCTAATATTTAGCATTGATTTAAAATGAAGGCAGAGAAATAACCCTACCCTTGCATAAATAACCATCTCTATGGGTGACATAAAAAAAAAATATACGTTTATAGAAGGATGTTGGGATGAAGGCAAGGTGAGGATTTTCTTGTTGCTTAGAGGGGATAGTAATGTTATTTCTGCCTTTTAAATCTAACCACATGGCTAAACAGTAAAATGGGGTTTCGAAGGATTTAACTTGTGAATTATTCTAAAAGTAATTGTGTTAAACTTCTTTACACCCAGACCTTTTTTTTTCTTTGAGAAACTTTTCACTTTAGTTTTCAGATGCTGAACCAATTGCAGCCTCAGCTGATACTGTTAAAGTTGCAGGATGAAACTAGCTGTGAGGCTTTACACCTAGTTAGGATAAGTCCACCTACTTAAGGTTGTTACTCATAAAAAGACTATTTTATTTCTATTATTTTCTTTCTGGTTTGTTTTTTCCCCTTGCCACAAAGAATAAATTGCTACTTTAATTGTTGTCATTACGACACACCCTGTACCACAACGCTAACTGCTAAAAACCAACAAAATTTTATGCTAGAATGAAACATCAAGACACGTAGCAGAGTCCCCAGGTAATGAAAACCAGGAAGCTGAAAATCATCTCACTCCTCCTATATTTTTAATAGTTTGCCTACCTACCTCATTCTCTCTTCAAAGCAATTATACGGGCAACTGCAATCAAATAGAAATTCACTCATTAAAAAAAAGTTTATTGCAATACATTTTTAAAGAACCACAATGTTCCCAGTATGTTTGTCAAGTCTTTGACATTCATCAGGATGGAGGCTCAGATCAGAGAAATGCCCTCGCCACTTGCCAGGAGAAACCTTTGCATATTCACCAAACTCAACACCTCCACAAACAACCATCGCTCTTGATTTTGCTTGCACATGTCCCAAGGCTTAGGCAGACCCTCAAGACAATAACCCCCAACTACATCCATGCAGCTACATGCCAGACACTGACACGGCCCACATTACTGCCTGACAAAACCCTGTTCCATGTTTACCACACACATCTGCTGCTTTTATAAGGCTGAGATGGGAGATCCTTGTGTCAGTTTTATAGACAGAGATCTAAGAAACATGAAAGATGAACTATTCATTTAATTAAATGGGGAGTCTGTGACATAGTAGGTAACAGGCCACTGTATTTCAAGCTTCAGTTTACTGCCCAGTCATTAAAGAAAAAACAAAAAAACAAACAACCAAACAAAAAAACCCCAAAAAACCCACCCAACCAAAAACCAAACCAAAATCTCTTCTGAAAAGCCCTGCACTCTTTAAATACACCTTTGTGCACCAAAAGTAACAAATCAAACTTCAAATATTCCTCTCTCACCATGCAGAAATGCATGTAACATCCTTTTCCTTCACAGCCATAGGTGGAAGTGATTTAAGATGCTCCTTAGCCCATCAATCTATACCTTTTCATCTCTAATTCTTGCACATGGAAGAGCAAGCACAGAATTAGAGCAATACTATTTTTATATCCTTAACCACAGGCTTTGACTAGACAATCACAAGATTGTAACTTTATTGTGGACCACATTAATAGAAGAATCAGAGATCATGGCTAAGATGTGTGCTGTAAGAGAAATAATAACAGCCAATACAGAACATGACTGGAAAACTAACTAGCTTTGTGCCTATACCTACTTCTAACATTTGCTCGAGTGTGAAAAGGCTGTGATGACAGCATAATTATTAATACTTACAATACCCACTTTTTTTACAGGTAATCCCTCTTGTTATCTTCATGAGCCATTAATGTATAGTCACAAGCATTTCAAAGAAGGAGCAACCAGGAACAAAATAAGGACAGTGTACTTTAAAAATATTGAAAGAAAACCCCACATACTTTACAGGTACATTTTTGCACCATATTTGGAAAACCGCTATTTTCCATACATGTTACTGCTTGCTGCACATGTGCAAACAAAGCTCTGAGAATTTTGTGGCTTTCAAGAGCAGACCATGAAAAACACTAGACCGGAAGCATCTTGGATCAGACTGCTTTTGCAACCCTTTTTTTGTGTCCACTGGAACATGAAGAATGAGAAGGGCTGATACTGGAAATCACTTTATTACAGTAAGCCAGCCTCAAGCACCTTTTTGGTAGGCTGCTGCATCTAAAACAGGCAGGAAGGGGGTGAGACTGTGCCTCTGCTAAGGCATAAGAGCTGGCTTTGGGGAGTGCAGCCATCGTGCCTTATCACCACAGCATGAGTAAAATAGCATCACTGGAAAAAACTGCTGTAAGCATTAAAAAATGCCTTTCCAAACTTTGCAGATGGTAAAATTACTCCTCAGATGACATGGCACAAGGGGAATGTAGCAACACAGGGCTGCTCTTACTTGTTCAACAGTACATAAATATCCCACTTCCCAAGAGCTGGGCAAACACCGAATGCAGAAACAATTCCCATCCCATAAAGACATTGACTTTGGCAGGAGACTCAATTCTTTTTGCCTCCCTCTAATTGCAAGAAACATTTTTATAATCTCCTCCACAATCTCAATGCCATCTCTTAACAGCAGAACTTTTGCAGTAATCTGTCTCTCAATTGTGACTACAGGGACTGGTTCAGGACTTCTAAAAGTCAACAGAAAAGTTTGCCTTTGACTTTCATGGACATTTAATTAAAACAATCTCCCAGAAAGGCACTTGTCCCATTTCTTTCCCATGCAATCTCTTCTTCAGAACTATCATTGTCACTATCAACACAGTGCTTTTGAAAGAGGCAGCAAGTGAATTAACACCGTGCCATCTACATCAACACAAGAAATAACAGAGCCTTTGTAACACAGGTTGTGGCCTTGCCAGGACACATCTGGGTGAATTAATTTTATACAAAGACAATGGTATTGCCTTTCTAAGTATTTTGGCTAATTAGAGTGAATATGCCAAGATCAAAAACATGAGCTGTGGATTTCCCAGTTTTTCCCGGTGTTAAAATTGCTGCACTTTCCCTCAAGCCAGGTCACTGCCATCTTCTTAGGAAGGTTTTAGCCAATAGTACTCCCATCATTAACAAAAAAATAATTTCTCATCTCATCTAGGGATGAATTACTTAAAGTGCTTTGGTATGCTCACACTTGACATCTTCAGCGCCCAACAGCAAAGCATTTCATGCTTCAATGCTTTGGTATGCTCACAAGGACATGGCATCTTCAGGAAGCAGGCTTCCTCTCTGTCATACTTATCTCTCTAAAAGCCTGCCCAAATTACAGTAGTAATTAATATGCTTTGAAAAAAATCACTCTTGTACAGGCTTAGAAGTTTGACATCTAAAAATACAAGAACAATTTCATCGGCATTGCCTGGAAGAAAAATGATTGCTTATGATGGAAACAGCTGCGACAAGATTTGTGGACTGGACCAAATGCGGCTGTTCCATGTAGAATGGGATTATCTGCAGGTGCTACAGCCTACACTCTAAAAGTCAAAAAGTTCCCAAGTCCGTCATCTTTTTGCTCTCAGGAAGCCCCTGTATATGTATCTTCTCTTTCTGCTACTTGGATAACACTGCCTGTCAGTTACTACCATTACAAATCAAATCTGACAGATAACCTGCTCATGAAGCTCATTTGATGGCATTTCTGGTTTGATTTTCTATGAAACTTGGGTAGTGAGAGAAAACCTACTTTAAGAAACACAGTACTGCAAAATCAGAGGGCTACTTTTAGGAAAAATGTACATGCATCATTAATTCCTTAGTGAACACACATCACAGTACTACACTTACACTACACAAGACTTCTCTCTCATGTCTCCTGCTTTATTCCAGAGGTCTGACCAAATAACAGAGTATATAAAAATGTAATTAAAACACTAAATCAAAAGCAAGTGGCCAAAGGTACAACAAGTAGGTGTTCTTACACTTCTGAGGTCTCTGGTTTTGCAACTTAATTGTATTTTTGTACCAAATTTTTCACTTGCAATACAGAAATATTGTTCCCATTATATTCTGGCTATTAAGTATTTGCCTGTGTGCATGCCCAGGTGAAAGTTCAAGTCAAAAACACCCAAACCAAAACAACAAAGAAAAAAAAAAAAGTGGAAAGATTTCTTCCAGAAACCATGAAGAAAACGGTATTAAAAAGAGGAAACATATAATTTCAGAAGCAATTCTTGTCCTCTATCTGTGATTAGCTAAAGCTGTAGTTTGGAAAACAAGAGAAAAGCTGGGCTTAATGAGACAAATTTATTTTAATACTATTAATATAAACATGCATTTTACTGAAGCTAGAAAGCACAAAAATTAAAGTCACTAGAGTACTGTACAAACACTAACAAATTATCTCATCTTTATCAAAACCAAGCAACACAGGATGGGGCTTGCCAAAGGAAGCCATAAGCAGAGAGCCAGGAGAAGAGCTGAAAAGACTTATATTCAGTCCAGAAGATTATCCTTTATCACTCTGTAAGAAATTATTGCTTGGAAAGCTTTTTCCAACTAAATTAAAATAATGTAAAATCTTCCTGCCAGCCGACAGACATCTTTACAAACTCACAATACATAAATGTAGAGAGATTTGGTAAAAGCTACCACATTACTGGGTAAAACCTGCACACTCAATGAAAATACAGATTGGCACCAAAATTCACAGAGAACAAGAACAGCAATGATACAGTCATAGTCTGATACCCTGAATTTTTCAAAGTTAAACTTAAGGGAGACGAACTCACAGAGCCGCAGGAGATACTCAGAGACCCCTTGCAATGATGCATTCAGTCGTTGCTTATCTCCATTATCAGAGAGGCTGAACACAGAGCTAGGATGTAAGAAGTCTGGTTTTGAGTCATACTAACGTATTTTGGGACAGGTAGACTTCTCCAGGAGGTGACTTACAGCATCTTTTTTAGCCATCTCCACCTCTCAGGTGACTGTACAGGGAAGCTGAAGCTGAATGATATCCCCTATCATGTCTACAATTATGCTATATCACTCAATTGATGTTAGAGTATTGCTGTAATATGGAAAGCATGATGCCTATAATGTAATGTGTTTGTTCCTATTACCAGCAAAGAAACCCCTATGCAAAAAACTTTGGAGGTATCAAAATAGCTCTTACTGAGGTGGAAAGGAAAGAATAATTTTGGTCTACTGCTGGTGAAAACAAAATAAAAAACCTGTAATTGCATTGAAAAAACTGCAAAGCTAGCTCAAAACCTGCTACATGATTCCAGCCATGCCTATCAGGGTGGGGGAAAAAAAAGTCAGCAATCAGAAGAGATTTAGAAAAAAATACCAATCCAAGGAACAGGAACAATCTCGTGACACTTGCCCTCTTATTTATGACCTACCACTACTCCAACACAGAGGCGGACAAGGAGAGAGGAGTAGAGAGATCAAGAAAAGTCAAGGATATCATTTTCAGGTCAACACACAAACACAAACCACTACAAATTTCACCAGAAGCCTACACAAAGGAGTCTGCCTAAACAACATCCTGTAGGTCTGCTACTGCAAAAATAACACTCAGCACACTGTTCTCTTGAAGCATATATACGTGGAGTCATACGTTGCTGATACCATGTTCACATCTTGGTTAAATCACAAAACACTCTTTGAAACAGCTCATCTTGAGATGAATACAAAATACTGAAATCATCAAAGCTCATCAGGATTTTTGACCTGTGTAAATCTTAGGCACCAAGCCGTGATCCCCTGACTCCAATAAAATTTATGCCACAAAAGATGGCCCCAGTCTTAACAGCCAGCACTTACAGAAGCAGCAGATGATGGCAACTAACTGGCATCTCACTTGGCCAGCTAAAAAAAAGATAGCAAAATAACCCATGAAAACTGGGATACACATAGATTTCAGGTGTAAAACATGAATTTACACCTGAAGAAGCAAGTCAGTCACTGACTTGGGACATTCAGTAGTAGAATGAAAGAGCTTAAAAAAAAGAAATCACATAAAAACCACATAAAAGTATGGAGAGTCAAATCTCCAAAATTAGCTCACGTTTTTCTTAAACCATGGTGGACAGACTTTGCCCTTACCCTCAGCAGCAGCAGGAAATCTCCCATGTACTTTCCAGGCAATTTCATGAAAAAATGAACAGCACTAAAAGATACTAAAGCAGTAGCTCATTAACATGGATTTTGTTTTTTTTTTTTTTTTTTCAGGATAAAGTTCTTTCTATTGCAGACCATTTGCTTTGTGTAAAAACTTACCTTGCATGCAGATGAAGTTTCAGTGTGCTGTTCCAAAAGGTAAATATTAAATGAACATTCATTTTTAATTAAAAGGATGTACTGTGGCACTTTTTATTAGAGAAATGAAATAGTGATCACACTTTCATAAAGAAATCATCACCCTTTCCCCCTCCTCCACCTCAACCTGTGTGGGTGAGCTTTCAAAAATTATCCACCTTTTCACAGGTGTCAGGACTGAATTTTGTACCACAAATTCATCTGAAAGATTTCTATACACTTTGGGTTTCTTAGCCTTTCTGTAGAAAACCCTAATAAGAAATGACATAATTTAAAGCAAATTCCTCAGACTTTTGGAACCTAGGTTCCCTGCATCCACTTTTAAGTGTTTCTCATAACTCCTACAATTTTTCTAGATTTGGCTCTGTATTTTCTCACCAATATCTATCTTCAGCAAGGTAAGAAAAAACAGCTTGTTGTCTCTACACTGTTGAATTATCTGGAAATGTTCAGAAACAGGGCATTTCTTTTCATAAGAGATAACCCCTAAAATTTGAGAGACAATGCAGGAATTCATTTAGGAGTGCAAAAGTAAAGGATTGGCCTCCAGGTCTTGCTACAAACTTACTCTGTATAAGCAAAGGCCCTTTCATTCTTACAGTAAGCCCATCATAAATCCTGCACAAGATAGCTCAGTCCATTACAGAGAGTAAGACTGCTTACCTGGCACATCTTCCATCTAACAAATTCCCTCTTTTGTACCCTAAAGGGAAGCTCCTGGAGTTTGCATTGAAATGGGGTTCTCCTATTTTAGAAGGGTATACATAAATAACATTTCTATTCCATTTGCTCCAAGTGATACTGAAAAGCTTAAAAGCATGCATCTTAGGCAAAAAATAAGCTTGGCTTCACAATGAAGGTTAACTTTCCAGCTCTTTGTACCCTGTGAATGGTCTGCCTGCATTTCACTGAGGCTGCCCTTCTGACCACCAGAAAGCTTGATTTGGTGAAATCTGTGATGTATAGTAATACATACAATCCTCTCCTAGCTTTTCTCACCTGTGGGTCATTCCTATCACCTCTAGATGTGGATTCTCAATGGCGATGCACATCACCTAGTTTTTCTCTGGCATTTCTCTCCCATGCCAGAGAGAGGGTTTCTGCCTTCCCTCTGCCACCCCATTTTCATAAAGCTTGGAAGAACTCCATAGTGTTGACATTGATCAATATCTCCATCTTTCTGGTGTTGTTTTCTAAGGACTTCAAAAGTTATTTCCAGACTGATGCTGGGCAAGTACACAGAGCCATGCACTTGTCATGATTCTCTGCAAAGACCACTGCAGGAAAATGACTGGAGATACCTTGGTTTTTACATCTTGACCCTCTTTTTCAAATGCTTCAGTCATCAGCAACGCTATCAATGTCCTAGCCTCTAGGTAATCAATTACCCCTTATGATTAGAAAGGGAAATAGTATGTGCAAAATACAAAATTTCCTTTCAGAACACTGTGTTACAAAGCTCAAGCCTTTTCCTACCTGAAAAACTTAATTGCCACTTTCATGTTGAAGGATGCTCCCCTTCAGCACTTGGAAACCTCAACCTGATGTAGCATGAAATGAACCTGGAGAGAACTCCCAGCTGCCTCTACTCCTGAGTCCTACAAGCCACCTCCAAAAAACCAAACAAGCAACAACAACAAAAAGATCAATTTAGTTCAAGGAGTCTTCCTCCAACACTCTAAAATATCCTGCTCATATTCCAGTTAAGAGCAGACATCTGCGCATGCAGCACAGCCTCTCCATCTAGACGTATGCTGCCTTTCAGCCCCTGCCATAACTTCTCATGCTGAGGTGGCAGGCAGCAAAACTACACAGAAACTTCAACCACAGCCTTGCCATATGCATGTTCATAATTAAAAGCAGTTGAACTTGGGAGTTATGCTGCCATCCACTGTCCGCTCAGCCCAAAGGATTACCATACAAATTCAGTTAGTTACCTTCATTTCATGCCTCATAATTCATATAATCCATTACTTCTTGTGCTCCTCATAAAGCCATACAAATCACAAATCAGGAGTACAGTAAATAGTGAGAGGATTTCTGAAGATTTTCTCTGTTAGAACTTGGCCCATGAAATGCCAGCATGGAAACACAAAAGCAAGCATCTTCTACAATACATTTAGAAAACACACCTTTAATGAAAAAGATTGTAACATAGAGTTTTAGTGACTTAATTTTGGGGGTTTTGTTTATTTTGAACTTCCTAAGCTCCCCCACTGTTTTTTCAGCAAAATGAACAACAACAGCAAAATTATTGAACCTAATCCAAAATTAAGCTATCTGGTAACACAAGTGTGCCAAACAGTGGTTATAATTCAATAGTCTTACTAAGACAGGAAAAAAACTGAAATTGGAAAGTCAAGTTGCACAACATCAAAGTAGCAACTATGTATGGGGTTGAAGTAAGTAAGGAAGGGTTTGGGGTTTTAGGTGAGCACCAGCTTATTTGGCAGTCATCTTATCACGTGGGAGGAAAAATGCCTGGAACTGCAATTCCCTCTTTCCTCTGGGAGACCTGATCCAAAAAAACCACCAAAAACAAAACCCCAAAAGCTCCTGAGAACAGCAATGCAGTAGTATAGGAGAGAATTGAGAGGTATCTTGAAGATACAGATACTGTAGAGATGATAGTCAATGTCAGACTTCACCATTCACACTTTGCTTTTGTCCATTCACCAAATTGAAAATGAGTAATACCGTTTTGTGAGTGAGAGGTCTTATATGAATACTGTCACTGTGCCTACCGCTGACAGAAAGGACACAGGCTCCCCTCCCCTCTGGTTTGCTTCCCTCAGAATTGATTGATCTTGGTATTGGTCTGCATGTATCAACCTCATTTATGTGTTTGTGAAAAACCCAGGTATTTTCCACATACATATAAAACACAAGATTCCAAATACTGAAAGGGTTCCTGTTGAGAAACAACTGCTATCTCACTGAGTGAGGAAAAACATGTTTTCACACAGCAGGTTCACAGTTTTCTCACAGGCACTGGACAAATATTTAATGAAACAGTGGGGAAATATTTAATTAACAGACTCTCTTTCTACTTAGGATTGGAGATGACGCAAAGATAATTGACAGTCCAAGAGAAAAGCTGACAAACTTCCTGCTACAGAAGTGGTGAATCGATAGCCTCTCTACCAGGGAGAGCCCCAATGGAGTGCTAGCAGGCAACAGGTTATTCCTGAATTATATCTGTTTTGATATCACATCATTTTAAGCAAATAAAGTAACAAAGCACAGGACACATTAGTTGGGTCTAGTTTGTACACATGAACAATAGAAATCTGGGGTTATCATTTAGCTAATTTGTTCTGTCCACCATAAGATTCCTGTCCCTAAACCTCTATCTTGATATCCTATGAAATTTTGTTTCCTATGGAATTTTCTGGCTAGTCTTTTATAAAAATGCATTAATATCAAAAAAGAATAATACAAAACAATTCAGCAATATTAAAAGATTCTATATCCATCTTCAATTATCAGACATGTAAGGAATTTCCTTGCAGAGTACGCCCACCCATTTAACCTATATGCAGCTTGACACAGGGAAATAATCATCCACTTATCTTACTAATTTCTAATCCTCTTCAAAGAGTGTAATTACTGTAACCAAGTGTTAGGAGGGGAAGCAAGGCCAAGAGAGGTGATGAGAACAGAATGGCTGCACAGGAGACATGGTAAGGGCTGGTGCAGGAGCAGGTATGCAGAGGGATAGACGCTGCAGCACAAGGCAGGAAAGGAGGAATGACAGCAGCTACCATCAGTGCACAAGCAGATTTCAGTTTAGGTCTGGCATAGGCCAGGATCTTAGCTGGTACATGGGAAGATTTGGTATGAGGAAAGCTGGATGGAAAGAGGAGCTCTGCTCAGCATGGAAAACTGGGGAAAAGCATCACAGAAGGGCTTTAGGGTCAGTTTATATGCAAAGCTTCCACTCCTCTTTGGTAAAGAGGAGAATTGCCACCTACCTAGCCAGTTATTTGTTCTCATTATAGAGCTTGGAGAAAGTTATTCAAATGGTGCTGCATCACTGTAGGTTTGTTGTATGTTATCCAGCAACTTTTTTGCAAACACAGAGGTAAGAAAGCTCTCATTTCAGGCAGTACGGCACAGTTTCTGTTTGCACATAAAATATATTTCCAATGTTGATCAATATGTTATGGAGGCTTCTTTATTAATTACTCTCCTTTCTCCAAATATCCCTCCAACAATATTTGCTAGGCTTCTGAGGTTACAGCATTTTTTTTTTCTGGAATAATTAAATCATTCCCATCCTCTTGCAAACTCAGGATTTGGTGCTAATCTGCTAATCCAGGAATTTTGCATGCACCCACTGCTCATATTCTTTTGCTGTCAGAGGAGGGCTGAGAAACGCAGAACTAGAAACGGGGCCTTGTCCAAGGGTTTGAGCCTCTACCTTTACGCTCACAAGAATTAGATGACAAAAACATCAAGTGGGAAAATGATAGCATACAGTAAATGTTCTAGAAATTCAAAAGCCATCCTGAAATAAATTAAGAATTTATTAGAACGAAATGTTTGCTGTGGAGGCATTTGTAATGGCATCTGTAATGCTACTTGTGTAAACTCCTTTTTCTTCCTATTAGCTTGGGTAATGTACAATTCATGAGTCATACTGGCACTTCATTATCCAATTAAAATTGTTAATTTTTAACAAAGGAACAATGTTGGAAAGGGTATGATTAGGTTAATGATTAATTCTGGCTACTCATATATGAAATAACTGTGCAATTAATTTGGGAAGGTTTGCGTATTTTAAGCTCCCCAGCATAATTATGACAAGCTGCATCACTGGGTCTTACACTTCTTCTCTCTAATTAATTTGTTAATAAAGCACAAGAGGAATCACTCCTAGAATACAAAAGGCACTGCCGGAAGTGCATAGGAAGTGTTTTTGTTTTGGTTTGGTTGTCGGGTTGAGGGTTTTTTTGGGTTGAGAGTTTTTTTGCGTGCACGGGTTTGGTTTTTTTTCAAGAAAAATTAAAAGCAAAAAAAAGCAAAACAAGCAAACAAAGAAAAAACCAACCAAAATTCAACGATTCAGGAATAGTTTACTGACATCTTTTTTATAGCCAGTGAAAGGGTTTTTAACTCTTTCTTTCACAGCAGACCTGTCACCTCCTTCCATCATACTACTGGAAGGAGTAATACATTCTATCTGCTAAGTTAAGTAGCCTTGACCTAATCATAACATTATTATTTAACTTAAGAACCATCCAGCGCAGAATTTCCTAGGTGTTAACCTCTGGAAATTACATTTTAAGACCAAGGCTGTACTCTTTTAATAAATTCTTTATGAGATCCCTATGAATCACTTGGAGGGAAAGGCATTGATAACTCAGAGCATAATATCCGCAAACGTTTCTCTAGTTTAGTCCCCTTATTTTTTAACTGCTTATTTAAAGACCCTTTCTCTTTGCTGGTAGTATTTCGTGCCCTTGGCCAGAATAAGCTGCAATTCCCTCCCGGCTAAATGACCCGCAAGCTTTGCTGTGAAGCCCTGAGTGCTCACCAGGACATCCCAAACACATCCCAGAGGCATGCAATAAAGTAAAAAAGCTGTTGTCATGGTACTTAGCAGTTCCTGATGAGCCACAGGTGAACATGAACTACTACAATGGAGACAAACCCATTGGAGACCTGATGAAATTCTGCCTTTTGGTCTCGATTAACAGTATTTATTGTTTGTCCCACCTATTTCTACAAGTTTTTTGAGAGCCATGTCTTGGCAGTAATTCCTTCCTTCTTGAGAGGCATTAATTACAAGGTACAGGGCAGATTTTGTCTCTGAGTTCATAGAAGGATAAAAAGCACACTGACACATGCCTGCCCTGAGAACAGACCAGGTCTCACCCTTGCTCCACAGGGAGGTGTGGGAGTGAAAAATGGCAATAGTCAGTGTCTCCTTGGGCTCACCGGTCACCAAGTGTTGTCACCTGCATGTTGGGTTACTGACAATGTGATCTACAGCCAACGCCTGAGCACCTTCAAAACCCAAAGATAAAAGAAAAATCTTTACCCATTTTGAAGGTTTGACTTTGCTTTTGGTGCCCATGAGGACAAGACTGGGGTGGTGGAGGATTTCAGTCCTCCTGCAGAGTAGGTGAGAGCTTAACTGCAGCAAAATTAGACACTTCAGTAAGTTTTGGTGGAGAAAAGTAGGCTGGATAACTCCACAGCACTGCCAAAAATTATTTGACTGCTATGACAAACCAGAAATTGCATATATTTTCCCTGGAGATGTTGTGAAAACCAGGCAGAAGAGATTTTGGGGGTTGAAGGTCCCACATCCCTGGCTGGGTTGGAAGTAACATTGCTCTGCTGGGCTCTTCACATCCACTCCTCAACTATCAGTATAGGTCATAATCAATGAAGACACAGAGCTGTGATCCAGAGCCAGTGCTCAAGAAGATGCAACAGCTGCCACCTCCACACTTCTACTGCTCAACCCCAGAGACTGCTGTCACAGCTGCTGCCACACAACACAGAGAAACTCACTGTGTAGCAGTAAAAAAGGCTGCAATTCATAGCAAAAGCTATCACTGGAGGACAAACTTTTCAAAAGCAACACTGGGTATTTCACAATGCGGCGCAAAATATTTCGCAAGCAATGTAACTCAATGCTTAGCCTACTGGGAGAAGCTCCTGTTACTGGGACATTTTTCACCATTACCAAATCACTGTTTGTATGACTCAAGTGCTTTCGGCAAACAGACACCATCTTTAAGGACTTCATGATCTGATCCATTATCTTTTTAGCCTCTAGCTCACTTGTGATGGTCCCTGTCCATTGCTAGCTTCTTCCGCAGAGCCTCCTCCAAGAAAGTTCAGGGTTAATCACATCCCTTGTGCCATGGCATTCAGCACTGCCTGTGTGTTTTTCTAAGTGTTTGTTAACAGTATACTGACATTAACTTTATGGAAATAATCTCAACGATTTTTAATTTCTCCATTTTCCAGCTCAGGCATACCACTTACCACTAATTTCCCCTCAACAAGCACTCACATCTTCCACTTTGTGTTTCATATCTAAAACATGTGAAAAGCATTAAGTTTGGTAAAAGCTTTTCTACCCCTTTCCTCCCTGCCTCCATAAAGCTTAGCCTATCTAAAAGCAATGTGACTTCAGTTCCAAGAAGGTTGATACTATATTCACCACAGCGTAGGTCACCTATCAAAGCAACTTGCCATCAGGAAAGTGTTACCCAGCTCCAAACCTTCCTCTCTGCACAGACATGCTGGGTATTTTACATAATGCATCCTATTTCATCAATGGGGAGGACACCAGCAGTTGTTTTATAACGCTGCTTAGCGTAGACCTTCATTTCTTTTTCCTCTAGTAATCCCTCTCAACACAAAACTCAGATGTGGACCAGGCTCATCAACCAAACAGTATTTTCCTTCCTTGATAAATCAAACCAAGGGTGTGAAAACACACATTAGCAGGCTTACTTCTCCCAGCAGCAATGCATTTCTAAGATGTGTTATACTACAGCATTTACTATTTAACAAAATGATACTGAAAACAATCCAAGAGCTAACTAAATCAAGTAAAAGGCAAAACAGCTACAGTTTACAGGCTCCAGGCTGATGAGAAAGAAAGCTTTACATTAAGGAATCCACTGCCTCAACTGTACACAAAGTCAAACTTGCAGAAACACACAGGGGAAAAGCAAAGATATTTACTGCTAAACACCCACTGTAGAATGAAGAGCCACAGGGATGCCATGTCATAAGCTGTCCACTCTCTTCTGAAATAGAAATGCTCTGTGGGCCAAAGGGAAATGACATGACAGCAAGCTGTGGGTTTTACCCAACGACGGCAATCAGCCAGGAATGGAAAAAACTGAGGTGAAGATACAGGACATGTCACTGTAGAACTTGCTAACTGACAGTTACATTCAGCAAAAAGTAACCTGATAGCAGTCAGGTAACTGCTGATATTTCTGACATCCGTTATCTGTCTTACACTTTCAGAGCATGCTTGGTGATGGAAAGCAAAATTATTTTGCATTCACTTTGCATTTGTGATCACAGCTGTCAAATCCCTGATGTACGAACACTGTCTTTTTTCACAGGCAACCAATTAATTTTATTACACCAGTTGAGAAGTTTGAAGATGGAGTTACAAAGCATTTAATGATCAAAGAAAATAGTGAATAAGATAAATAGAGATGTCCTCCCATTCCTCATTACTATATTCGCATGCTTTCTAATAAAATGGTCTCCAGAACTCCCTTTGAATTATGTCCATTTTCATATGGAAAAGCATAGATATTACATTTATCATAAGCAGTGACTGAAGCAGGCCGACACAGAGAGAAGTTGCCTCCACGCAAGCACCACTAAAAGAGCCTGTCCATCAAAAGAGAAGCAGAGGTGGGCTTTTATGACTCTAATTCTTCCATCCCACAATTTCCATCATCTCTTTTTTTATTTAATGTTATGGTCATAACGATATCACTTGGCAAAATGGCAGGTAAAAAAAAAAAAAAATGGAGTGCAGCCTGCATATATTCAAGTTTCACTGTTATATGGCATCCAGCTTGCTCGCTTCTGCTTTGTACAAGAGCTGCTGGGGTGCTGCATCATGTATGTGGCTGACAGCAAGCTGGCAGGAGAAAGACAGCCACTGGGCTTGTGCCTGCAGCTTCCAGCCCAGGGAATCATCACTGGCTGCTCGTACACCAAAAGAGGGTAGAAGAGGTGGCACTTTTTGCTAGTGAAGTATAACACTTCCAGCGCCACAAATGAAATGCAATATGTAAGTTCAATGATAGAATTTAATTTCTTTGCAAATACTACTTTCTTGAAGAACCACATGATTGCAAATAAAAACATAATCTAATCTTGTTATTTCTTGTGGCAAATCTTGACTTATTAATACTGCTCTTCAGAAAAACTACTAGTATGGCATAGAGGTAGTAAATCAGAGGTGCATTTAGTTTGCCCTGTGCATTATGCATTTTCAATTTTGCAATAATTTCCTTACATGAAAAAAGTGATGTTTGCTTTGAGGACAGCATTCCCGTGACAAAGTTCCCTTTCCATTATACAGACCATCTTTGACAGGAGGAATTGACTCATCCACACTTATCCACAGCGTTTGAGTGAATGACACACAGAAGATACTTGGCCAAAAATATTTTTACAAGTTTTCCTATTGCACTTTTTCATTTAAAAAAAACGTTCATCTTTCTTGCATAGGAAATACCTTACCCATCTGCTTCATGGGAAATAAATTAAAGACCCATCCCTGCCTCTGCCTTCCAAAAGGATACAAGGCCGTTTTTCCTAAAAACAAGTAGCATGAGTGGAAAAGTCTTTCCCAAGAGATTTTTTTTTCAGAACAGTGAATTGACACAGTCAAATTCAGAAAAACTGGGAAATCCCCACACTGTAGTTCTTCTGCAAAAATCATCAGTTCCCTTTATGAGCAGATGAAGCACAATAATCAACTTCAGGATCACAAGTGGTTTCCATTCCCTGGAATATTGCACATACATGAAATCCCATTCCAGGAGGAAAAGTCTGCAATTTGAAGACTGTGGAAGGGGAAAGCAAGTGTGGAGCAGTTTTTGAAACTTGTATTAAGTAACAAAAGCTTCACGGGGCTTTCCACACTCTTATCCGTCTCCTTTACAACATAAGACACAAATTACTTTTGTTATTTGATACATAAGATAGCAAATTGAACACATATCTGTATTTTGACTGCCTTAGACTTTTGGGTTTGGTACTCATCACAATAGAAGGGGTTATAAAACATTTCTTTTTCTATTATGTGAAGCTCCACTATGATTTTACATGATAACAGGCTAAATGTTCTAAACGAGATTACTGAGGCTTCATAAGGGATTTGAATAGCCAGCTGCTGTTAAAGCTGAAATGTTTTGCAAATATTCAGTTTCTAAGTGACTTTAATAATAGTTCTTAGTGAAATAACACAACAAAATCAAATCTATAATACCCTAAAGCATGCAAAAGCAGAAAGCTCTCTTCCTCTCTGCCTTTACCCTCCAAATAAGATGGCTCCCCATTTAAAAGACAAACAAAAGATTAAAACTATGCACCAATTCATAGTTCATCCATTCATTAATCAGAATCTTCTAAAACATAGTAACTCATCAGAAATCTGCATACCTGTTGATACCTGTCTATAATGGAAATAGTTTGAGCAATAGAAAGTCTCCTGACCAAAGGCTTATTGCATTTCCAAAGCCTGTTATTTTGCTATGGAGATTTTTCTTTAACTTCTGTCTCCCATGGCTGTAGATTATACGCTGGAATACATTATAGTGATGGTTGGCTGTAAAAATCTGTCTAGATTTTATTTTCATTATAAATATCAAAAACTGCATACAGATTTTTAAAAGTGAGAAAAACTCATCATTAAGATGAAAATTTGAAAACTTTCCCAAATGAAACTCTTGAGGATTTTTTTTTTTTATTTTGCTCTGTTTAACAATCCCTTCATATATGTTCCAAGTTTTGAATAGCACTAAATACAACTGTATGCCTCAGCAAAATCAGGATGGAACATCAAAAGCATTCTATACGGTTTATCATCTCAAGCTGCCTACAGACACCAAACCAAAAAAATTCAAACCATCCTATTTTAAAGCATTTTGTTCTCCACTAGACATTTATTTGCAGCATTCGAAAATATTTTGCTTGTGAGAGCAATATTTTAAATTTCATGGCAATGCAAGATATTTGCAGTCTAATTATAAAAATTATTAAAAAATAATAGAAGCAAAACAAGACATTACCATGGAGTTCAATCTATCTATAAGACAGTTGTGAAGTTAAATTCAATTA
Source organism: Psittacus erithacus (assembly GCA_009867235.2). Classification (NCBI taxonomy): domain Eukaryota; kingdom Metazoa; phylum Chordata; class Aves; order Psittaciformes; family Psittacidae; genus Psittacus; species Psittacus erithacus. The sequence goes on along the minus strand of WYDI02007858.1, from coordinate 47,057 downwards.
TCTTTTTTTTTTTAGTAGCATGCATTAAACGAGGGATCAGTGCAACTAATGAACTACTTAATGAGCAGAATTAATAATACTGAGGTACAAAAATGACAGCATCTATTAAAAGAAGTCAGATGAACTAAGGTCACTTGAGATGTACTGGAGAGGAACATACATTTTGGCTTAGTGTCCCAATGGGTTTTGCATTCATGGACTGAAGGAACCACATGTAGATGAACAGAATGTGCTGGACTTTTTCAACAGGTGGGATGCCAGATCCGTTGGTATGTCTCCCCAAAATGTCATTCCCGCACTACACACCTTTGGTAAGATCAGGGTTTTCAAAGGTCACCATGGCTTGGACTGACAAGGATCAGTGACATTAACAGGTTTCACCAGAGCTTGAACAGGATTTGGCCCAATGACTTGGTAAGTGGCTGATTCTCCGCAGCAAGACAAGTATGCTCCATTGTGGAAATTCATTCATGGTCCCCAGGACCATAACCTGGCCACATCATCACTGGAGCTAACTGTGAAACCCAAGCACTCACCATTGTCTTTGACTACGAAAACTTTACGAGAAAAGCTGAGATGGTTGCACAAACAACAGGCTGAAGGCAAGGTAGTAGCTGCAGGGAAACTCATGGGCCAGGGAGCAAAGAACAACAAGGTACAGCTGGGACATAAAGACAACATGAATTCCAAACAAGAATTTTGCTCCATCCCATCCTTTGTTTACAGTAATTTCACTGTAACATCCCATTGGAGATACTTATCTGCAGCTGATAAATGGCATTTCCATACATGCCAGAATGGGCACTGGGGATCACAACAGGCAGCGGTGGACCCTCTGAGTCCACATGTCTCACTGCAAGAATTCACTACAGGAATGCTGATCTCCTATGGGGTTTCAGAGCCACACTTTTTATTCAGGATTTGAGTTACTTGTTTGCTATTCTTAGTATGCACTAAAAAGGTACATATTTCAGGTCTGTTGCAAAAGTAACTTCCACTTACCCTGTTTTCTCCCCACTCCTGGGTCTCTTGGGAAGGAGCTGTCTTACGCGACTAAAGGTCTTGGTAGCCCAGTTACCATTTCTTCCTTCACATACACATACTTGTAACAGAAGGACAGAGAAAACTAACAATAAAAGTCAAGAAATAACAAAACAGCTAAATGAACTGATCTTTCCATCACATGACGAATCAGCTGCAGGCCTACAGGCGCCCTGCAAATAAAGAATCTGCTAAAGCGAACTGTAAAAGATATACGTAGAAAAAGGCAGGCAAGCTCTCAAACTCTAGAATATCTGTTGTTCTACTATCATGAGCTCCCAAAATAGCCCTCTCTTACAGGTTTCATTTTGCAGCTTATCTGTTAGCAACATAAAATCATCAAAATCACTGTGGGGTCTGAAAGTCGGGCTCGGTTCTTGCTCCATTATGCATCATTGTCTGCAGTTTATTCTGCTCATAGCAGTTATTTCAGAAATTGCTAAAAATACCTTGTTTGTCATCCCAAAATGAATCACTTGAATAATTTTAAAAGATACTGAACACAATGCTAAGAATTTAAGCAAGCTATCAAAGCAAGCACACAAGTTTGCATGTATGCAGAGAAATCTTAAGGTATGCTTTCAATCTTCTTATAAAACATTCAGAAAATTAATTCTCCCATTAACAGCATCATTTACATGATCATGTCCATTCCTTGTTTTGGTCTCACACCTTCATTCTCAGCCTGTTTTCACAATATACCATCTCCGTTACTGCAAATATATGGCACGACCATGTTTATGAAATGGTAACCAACTGTGCTTGTACTTTAATACATTTTCTTTTGAAACAGTAAGATATGTTTTAGAATGGGAAAACAAATTAGCCAAGAGAAAATAAGATCTCCAAAGACGGATATTCAGCCACTTCTCTGAGCCCTGTACAAGCACAGCACTGCTCTTGGTCACATATATATATATGTATATACATATATATGCATATACATATATATATATACACACATAAAATAGTCACTAGCAAGAAAATACAGAAGGATAGAGGCACAGTCACATAAATCCAAATAATGTTTTGGTTTCAAAAGTCCAAAAGGTTTGAGTGAATTCGAACCAAAGCCCATCAGATAAACTGCAGCAAAAGTAGGCAAAAAAATCTAGAAAGACTTCAAAAACTTTGGAAGGTACAAAATACAGTTTTTCTGCCTCTTTATCTCTGCTTGTGTAGGTAAGCAGGACAAAAGCATCTTCATTCTGAAAAGCACTTCCTTCAGTTCACTGTAAGAGACACGCAAAAAGTTGTGTGGTAGCACACAAAATCACTTACCACATTAAATCTTCCCTCAGTGATATTTCATTCACTTTCTATACAGTTTCTGTTCTGTAATATTCTTCCTTGACCTTATCTGATCCAGCTTTCGTATCTGATGGTGCTATTTGCCATTTCTAACTCTTCATTTCAAGCTTTGATCAGATATTACTCTATTCACTGTGCATTTAGATCCTACATCAAAATAAACCTAAGCGGGAAGATTTATTAACAGACTTCAACAAGGGCTATACTTGAGCCTTTATTTTAACATTTCCTTGCTATAAAGTTATTATATACTAACATTTAACTAAAATAAATTGTAAATTGTATATTAGTCATTACAAATTTGTGTAATAATCCCCAGTAAATGCTGCTATAGTACAGGAAGTTGGCACACCTATAAAATAATCTTATGAAAATTGTGCATTAATTACTATGTGAAGTCATATAAACAAATCCTGATCTGTATTCTGATGATTTATTTTGTTTTAAATATATGACACTAATGCGATGTAATTGGGCATGGTATATTTTCCATTATGAACACAAGAAGCTTGCTTTTGTGGAGCTGTTGCTAGTAGCTATTCAAAACAAAGAAATAACTAGTGAAAGCAATATTTAGTAACAAACTGAAAATTGAAAAAAATGGTTTTAAATAAATCTACCATAAAATCTCCACTATTTCACACAAGTGTCGCAAGATTGCAGTTCATTTCTCAGTATTTTAGTGTATTTCTATTATATATAAAAATTCACAGACTAGTGTGTGTAAATAACAGTTTAAAGAACAGAATAAAATATTTCCAAGGGAAATGAGAGTGCTGACTTTGTGATCAGACAATTTTCAGACCACTGAAATATCCTTTTTAAAGACACAATATTTTCATATAGTTATGAAAAGCTATTGAGATTGGAACAGAAAAATTAAAAACACCATATCTGCACTGGCAAAAAGGCATGGTCTTACATTATAGCCTGTATCAACATATGTATATAGATACATGTACACACATATATATCAACAAAAAACATAAAATTGCATAAAATATAAAGTCCCCAAGCCAATTTAGCAATACCTGGGTACATACTTAGATTACATCTTCTGGAAGTTGAATTAATAACTGTGCATGCTCTGACCCCAATACGAGGCCAAGATAACCAGGAAAACACAAAATAGGCACTGGGAGAACGTGCTCTGTGATGGAGTCTCCATGAGGGACCTGCCACCATCAGAATTATGGGCAGACACTAGTTGAAGCACCTTACTTCTATAACTTTGCATTTTGATAGAAAGCAGATTCTTTGTAGCAAAATAAATTAAATCACTTTAAATGGGACCATCAGCTCAGTGCTTGCTAAGATATACAGTCTCTAATATTTTATCTGCATTCTTGCATATCAGTGCATATCAGGTCAAGAAGGCAACAGTGTGAAAACTAATTGAGACTTCCCTATGGGCAGAAAGGAGGATTTCTGCAATACCATGCAGTGGCCCTAGATGCCATTACTGTCAATGGTGGGACAATAGGTATCACAAAGAGAGCAAACACAATCTGAACAATTCTTTCCTGATGGATCTTTCCTACAGCTTCACCTGGAAATCACATCCTTGTTATTCAAGGCAGAAACGTTAAAGAGGTGGCCAGGATTAACTTCAGCAGTGCATAAATACAAGAAGGAAAGACTGATCTATCCCTATCTATTTTGCTCAGGGCTGCAATTCAGAATTAGAGTGCTGGTATAACTACAGAAGAAGTTAGTGCATCCAGCCATGCTCTCTTTTTCCCAGCTTGTGGTATATTTGCTTTTGCATCAACCATGTATGTCTTAGGACATGAAAACAATAGCATTGTTAGAAAGCTTCATTTAGTCTATGACACTTTCATTAAATCAACTGCAGTATTATTAATGCATATGGATGTCTTCTAGTCCCTTGAACGCAGAAAGATCAAATTTACAGCGGTTTCATATGTTTTTCCATACAGTGAGGAAAAACCAATTACCACTTCACTGAAATTCATCGCTGTAAAAATTAATGGGCTTCGAGTAGGAATGAACTTAGCCCAAGATGTGGTCTTAATGATCATGTTAGTCTTTAAGCAGTTACAGTCCCTGCAGTGGCTAATAAAGGTTAACACCTCTAGTGTTGGGTAATTATTCTATGCAACTTGACAAATATTTGGTGGAAAGTAAGTTAGAGAAGCTGAGAAACAGCTCCAGTTGACAACAGAATTTATCCAGCAAAAGGCCTCCTAGACAGGCCATTTTCCTCTTGAGGGCTCAGAGAGGCTGAATTTTCATGTTGTTAAACTTTATGTTCTAAACTTCAAATTTTAGAGAACGTTCAGTGAAGCAGATGCTAACTTCATCCCCAGCCTGAGTGTTCGGGATTTCTGTGTCATTTCCAACAGACTGTGGAATACATAACATTTAAGAAGCAACTGGAACTGCTAAAAGGCATTAGGCAACTGAAGTCAGTTTAGGGTTTAATGTGACCAGCACATCACGCAACTCATAAAACCATAGCAGATACCTTTGGGACTAGGATTATTTTCTTCTCTTTACACACTATAAGGCAAACTTTGTGAAGACCGAGGTCCCAGCGCTACAGGTGGCTCTGGTGAGCTAAGGTAGGCAGCACGTCCTGAGTTTTCATCACAGGCAGAAAGCTGCTGCTCTTTCAGCTGTCGTTGCCCTTACCAGCATGAAAATGCTCGCCCATGCTGGTCCCTCACTGCCTTCCTATAACATAACAATGCCCCTTGGACATATTATTGTGGAGATGATATCAGCCTAAAACATAATCAATTTGCAGAGAATAATTAAGGTTTTATAAATTCCATGAGGACCAGGTTTGTATGTACAGATAGTACCTTTTCTCAGACTCAGCAGTGACATATATGCAACTAATCATACTCCAGGATATTTTTCCTCAAGCTTGACTGAGTTTCAAAGTTTGTTGCTTGATTTCAAGCCTAAAGGAAAACTTACACAGCAGGAACATGCCTGTGGTCTCAGACAGCCCTGGCTGCACCAGCATTACAACTACTGCGTAGCCAAGCAATAGTTTGAATAGCTTTTATGCAGTTCTGCCACATAAATAGATGTATCCAAGTAATCTTTATTTTATAGTGCAGGGAAAGAACTTAATTTCCCTCCTGCATCAGGTGTGTACAGTACTACTTACGACAACAGCAATGTTTTGACTGGATGAGGATGCTCTTTAAAGCCAGTGTGCGATTTGGAAATGGACTGATTGCATTTGGGTAATGAAAGGCTCTACAAATAGCACGCTTGCAGCAAGTTGTGGGGAGCTGCAAGCATTGGGCTTACAATGAATTGGTCAGTCATGGAAAAGCTATTGAGGAGAAAAGAGGATCACGTGCATCGTACCTCGCCAACAGTGCATGAGCCATTCAGCATTATTCCCTGCAAAAGGATAGACCTTCACCAAAGGAGCCTGCCAGGACCAGAGAGAGCAAACTACGGATAACACAAAAGCAGAGATAACATTACCTTTTAAGGATAATCTTAAAGACTAACTTTGGGTCCTCCTCATCTCCAGACACTGAATCTCTTTGAGAATGACAGATGGGCCTTTTTTTTTTACCTTCTCTTTCTAGATGGAGATGCAGCTCAGAAGCGTTTCCAACAGAAGACCTCACAGCACTTCCAGGCTGGCAATACAAGGTACCTAAGCTACCAGCACCTGCTCCTGTCCCAGCACAAAAGCACTGGGGACTCAAGAACTACCAAAGGAGAGAAATTTTAGCAGAGCTTTATTTGTGCCTAACATGGAGTTTCAAAAAAGCCTTGTGAAAATGCAAAGACCTTCCCTGTTCAGCAGGTCATTCCACTGGAAGTCATAGGTAGAATGCGGATAAGTAGTATTTTCATCCCATCCTTTGTAAACAAAAATTTTAGCTGTTTTTTACATGGCTCACATTCAAAGACAGAAAACACTGCAAAAGGTGGTTTGTGGAAAGGCACATCTCCTCGAACAGCTTGGAACTTTTTGTTTTGGAAAAATTCGTACTACCTCTTTGTCAGGTTTTCATTTCAAACACACCAGAGAGCTGTTACACTCCATTGCAGTAAGTATCACAATAGTGATTAAAAGACATTTATGTTGTTCCAATTCTATGTGACGGCTGAGATCAGACACACGGTGAATTCAGAATCTGTATGTTAATTGCCCATACAAATCCACTGCAGTTAATTAACTAAGACTATAACATAAAAAGAGACGCAATATGGAAATGAGCATTTCTTTCCAGGAAGAATCATTTCTTTACCAGGTTCTGCTCCTGCGCTGTTCAAGGATAAACTGGTGTTACAAGACAAAGCTGGTAACGCTTTCCCTTTATCAGAGTAAAAGCAAATAAGGACTACTTTAAATGTGGTTTCATAAAAGCATTTTTCTTCTTTCAGAGCACATCATATATAACAAACTCATTGAGGAAAAAAATAATTTGCAAAATAATTTGGAAAAGTAGGATTATTTCCTCCAAACCTCCCACCCTTCAAAAAAATCTCAATGCTTTGGGAAACGTTGTTTAAAGACTTTCTGGTTTGTCTCAGCTCTAAACCTGTAACTTCTACAGGTATTTAAAAATGCGTATTTTTCTGCATCTCTACTACCTCTGTGAATTCTGCCCAGGACTTTCACATGCCTGCTGAATGCTCTTGACCAACCTCCCAGTGAGCCATGACACTATCCAGTCAGCTGCAGCTGGAGCCAAGGGAGTTTCATTCAAGGAGGTATTTCAGGGATTTTGGGGCAAACTGCCCAGCACAGGAGGATCAGTGGCTTCTAGCGCCGTCTAATGGCACACAGAGGGACATGATGGCTCATGACAGGGGAGAGGTGGAGCCAGCCCTTTTCCAATTGAGGACTTCTTAAAATATAATCCCTTTTCTCCATAGAGGGAAGATCCAGCTCTCATCCAGAGACATAAAATAGCTGGTGAAAATGCCTTCTCACCTTAAAACTCAATGACTGAAATACAATCTTGAAGATGGGGAGATTTAAGCCTACTCCTTCCTATTGAAACAGGGGGTAAGAGAAGAGAAGATGAGATGACAAAGAATCAAGAAACACCATGGATTTGTTAAAACTTTGTCCAACCCTATAGAAACCACAAAGCAGAGTTTAAAATTAAATCATACCCACTTCATTCGCAAGATCATTCTACACAAAGCTGCAATTCACTACGAATGGAAATGGTCTGCTTCAGCCGTTATGGTACTTCAGGAAAACCACTTATCTTGTCAAATGCTGTGCCACGAGACTGTAATCTGCAATGAGCACTATACACTAATGGCACAAGGTTGGAGGTGAATCCTGTCAAATGTTTGTGACGCTGCAGTTCCCCTGGAAACTGAGGTTAATGTTAATGCACCATGTAAACCTGGGGCAACAGTCAAATCAAGAGTCAAGCTGTATGAGATACAGCAAAACTTGCTTGTGCATCTTTAAGTATAAATGCTTTTCTATTTGAATTTGGATATATTGGAAAGGAATCAGCACTTTTGTCTGGTTTTGCTCTGTTTTATTAATAAAAGATCAGAATGCTTTGTGACAGAGAAATTTTATGAATCCTATCAGGTTGTGGGTATGATCTGGACTGCCAGCATCACAAAACAAATTTGTTTTAAAGACTTTTCTTTCAAGCCCACCAGAATTCAAAACTATTCCCAGCAACTGATTTTCATTATCATTTTCACTATAAAATCCCTATAAATTTGTTAATAGAGATGAGCAAATATGGCCAAAAAACTACTTGGGGTATACTCTTCGGTCCCATGAAGAAAAAACCTTGCAGCCTTTGATGGATTTGGGGCCTTAGTCTTTTAACTGATTTATGTACTCATTTCTGATGCAAAGGTGAACTAGATCTGTAATTTTTACCCTTAAATTCAGGACTGTCTTTACTGCCTTCATGCTGTGCATCACCACAGCAAGTCAAGGATATTCTGAAAAACTTCCAACACAGGCTTCAAAATTGAGAAAAAAACACAACAAACCCAAACAAAACCACAGCCATCACCCTGGGACATATACATCAACGTGATATAGAGCTACCTGGAGTATCTGGAAAGGGGAATGGGACAGGGATACGGGGTTCAGTAGCACCCACCACTAATCCAGCAAGGATGGAACAACTATTTTCCCGATGCTATTGTCAAGGTCTTTAAAATATGCATTAAAACACCACCAAGGGGCAATGCATTAAGTAATGAGTCCTCTAGATTTGATGCTTAGGTTTACATGTATTTTTTAATATATTCCCATTATGGAGACAGTGCAGCGCATCCATGCTTTTCTCCAGCCAAAATACTGTGCTCTGAAACCAGCTACAAGACAGCCAAATTTGCTAACACGACTGTAGCTGTTCCTAGGGCTACTGATTATCATTAGCTGGGAGAAGAAGCAATAGTAATATAGTCTGCACAGTGTATCCCATCCCAGACTTGCCTGCAAGCTAATTCCAGACAAATATTTATGGGAATCGCGGAAGCAAATACATTCATATATGGCCCATTAGAGAAAAATATGCTTTCGCTGATATCTTTCCATGCTTCTGTTAATATCCAGAAAGAGGGCACAGAAAAGCCTGGGAGTCTCCCAGTTTATTGATAACATCACTTACTATAGCTGATGTACTGATGTAGCTTTTTATTTGACCATAATTCAAGGGAGATTATTGTATTAATAAAGCAAGAGTTGAATATTAGCTGTTGAATGCAATCATATCATCTTCCTCTACTTGGAAGGAAGAGGAATTTCATTTAAACCACAAAAAAAGTCTACAGCAGTATCAGTCAAAACTAGATTAGCTTGTTTCCCACTGCTTCATAATGCTTGGGTGTTAGTAAATCTTTTTAGATATTACAATGTTGTCAAGCAACAATTAAAAACACAACTATGCTTAGGCAAGTATCATAAACCTTTTATAATTGATTTGAAGCTGTCAAATATTTGCACTTTGTAGAACAGCAACAAAAAAACCCCAAAATCAACCTCGAATGATGGTATTGCTTGATCCTTTGAAGATTTAGAATACTTCATTTTGAAAATATATTTTTAAAAAACCCTCTCATGGGCTGTATACATTTCCTTATAATGACTACATGGACGTGCCAACACTGCTGGACAGGTGTAACTACCTAATTACATTATAATTGGATTATTTATTATTATATTATTACAAGTAAAAAAATTTAACCCTTCAGTGTCCACAGTTTCCAGGGAAAGTAGAAACCAGCCTTGTCCCAGAAAGCTTACAATCTCAGCAATGATACTGATCCCTGCAAGTTGTATTATCCTAGCTTTAACTACAGCCACAGTAAAGGACAGGAGAGCTGACCCAAAAATCACATCACATTTCTGACACAAAGCAGAAACCTCAACTGATTCTTAAACACTGTGCTTCACTCAGGTATATTTATTTTCCCTCAAATAAAATAAAATGCCATACTACATGAAAAATGGTACAACTGAGTATATGCTGTGAAGGCCCCCTGATACTCCCAACCTTCTCCCTGGGCAAGGTCAGTGTATGTTCAAACAGCTCTTTAGTCTGAAGCAAGAGAACACTTAAAGCTTGTTAAATCTTACCCAAATATTGTAATAAAGAATAAAGAGGATTTATGCACTTTTAGACTTTTTCACTGCTACCCAAAGCAATCCTGACCACACTCCTCCTCCCCCACACTTCCTCTCCCCCACACTTCCTGTTCCCACATACTCCACCCTCCCTCTTGCCAGCAGTAGTTTAAGTTGTACATTTAGCTTAAAAATAACCTAAAGGGTTATAATTTTTGCATACTGTGAGGAGTTAATATTTAACCCAGATTACTTCTCAATCTTGTTCCTGTGTCACTGGACACAGAACTGTGAACCTGAATAACGAGAGGCAGACAGCATAGAAGTAGCTGCATCTCCTTAAGGCTGCTCTTACCAAGGAGATAGCATGAGGGAAGGCTGACCCCTGGCTGATCCTACCCTCCCTGGGAAGGCAGTTACCAAGCCAAACATTCACAACTAGGGACAATGCTCAGCAGATGCAATTTCTGAGAGGCTCAGGCAGGACAAGAAGGAAAACTTCTTCTCCAAGAGGGAAGCCTCCCTCTTGGAACAGGGCGTCAGAGAGGTAGAGTAAATAAGGAGAGGCAGTGTAACTAAAAGGTGGCCTTACATATATGCTAGGTCTCCATATTAATAGCATGTATTTCAGTAAATTCCAGTATCCGACACCCAAGCAAACACCCCTCTGCCAGAAATAGATAACATTATGCAATTCCTTCCATGAAATATAATCAGCTTCCCACATTGCACTTTAAAAAGTAGGAAGTCAGGACTGCCCATCACCAAAGGCAAAACTGAAAGACTGCAACATCTCCAAGGGAATACTTTCTATTTTAGCCAACAGAATTTTTAATACGAGAGCATCAACTTTGGTACATTCCACAGGCAGTGTGAGAAATGTTATCACTTTAGTGCAAACTGACAAGTACCCATGTGATCAAAAAGTGGAAAAAAAGTTCCCTTTAGGATGACAGAAAAGCCAAACCAATGGTTTGCAATGGCACAATGATCTCTGCATGTGAAAGGAGGCCTTCTCAAAACCAACACGTAAGACATAAGGAAAACAGCCTACTAAACAGTTGCTGTGCAAGCTGCTTAGAGAAAGGGATTGGAATGAACTTTTTTAGATCAATCATTTGAATATCTTTATCATTTTAAAACACCTTTAAGTTCTGATTTATTCACCTCTTCCTTAGTGCTACGCACTTTTCTGGATGCCCATGAGTCAACTTGGCTATGGATGCGGCCTGCTCAACTGATGGTTTTCAGCACCTGGTAGTATTTTGTGAGCCTATGAACCAAATAAGTCACCTAGAGATCAAGGCTATAAAATATCCCTCTTGCTTATTTCCTGTCTCAGCAAAAGGGGATAATCAGCTTCCTCCTCTTGAGAGAACAAGGTAGGCTTTTCTTACTTTGCATTATGGTGCTTTGGAGGCTCCTGGCTAAAATTGTGGCCATTTGTGTGTATCTATTTTATATATATAAAGTTCATATATATATCTCTCTCATATATATACACATCTCATATATATATACACATATATATGTGTGTGCCTATATATATGTGTGTGTATGTATATATGAGTGCATGCATACAACATAAGATCAACAGACTTTAGGCAAAATTTGCTTCCCACTTAGATGGCTGAGCAAATACATGGAGGTTTTAAAATTCCTGAGTGGGGCATAGAGGGATAAGAGAGGCAACAATTTTCTAGATTTGGATCAGTGGTTGAGGGCCAGCAAAAGGCAAAACAATAGTCATCCCTCAGCTGAATAGCCAAAATAAAGTTCAGCAGAGCTAGCCATAACAGGTAACTAGAAAGAAAACCCGAAAAATGGGTTACCTTGAAGGCATGGAGTTTCCCACTATTCATATTCCTTTTATTCCTTTCCAGACCTGAATTTCTGCCCCAAGAGTTCGATAACCCCATCTTGGCTTCACAACCTAGAAAAGTCTCTAGTACAAACTGCTAAACACTGAATACTACTGAATATGCTTTAAATACTTACACACAAACACACACATGGGAAGATGGCTGAGAGCAGGTGGATAGAGAGAGATCACACTTCACCATCATCATAAGAAGGAACATATACGTCATCTAATGAGTAACAAACCACTCTGAAGCAAAGTAGAGACAGAACTGGGACCATCATTCCCTTCCAGCAAAAAGTATCTTTCTGCAATTCCAATCAGACTCTAATTACCGCATCAGGTTGTACATGGTAATGAGCATGTGTGTGATCTGTAAGTGACATAGCACATCCTCAGGCTCTGCAATTGCTGGTAGCTCCAGCAGCACCAAACCTATCCACTGCAGCTCCCACTCAACAGTTCTAAAACTATCAATGCTCATATTTCTGCTGGGGCATGAAGAGATGTGACAAGCTTTGATAACAACTAGTGCTTGGTATCTGTGAGCAGGGATGTTATAAAAATATAGAACAAAGCAAAGTTGGCTCTTTTGCAGTGTGTCTGACAACAATAAATCTATACTTGGAATCTCTTTCAATGACTGTGAAAAAATCACAGAACTGTGCAAAAATGAAGACTGTAAAAGCACAGGGAAAAATGAAAAGAAATTCGAAGAAAAGACTCTGAAGTAGTTCAAGAGACTCATCAAACTGATAATATGCAATCTAATCAGATACTAAACAGCTTGTAAGTGGAGAATATGTCTTAACAAGGAGGGAATGGGCCAGGAAGGCAGAGAGCAACATGTCATCACTGTCTTTGTTACCAGGACTCAGACTCCCCATCCCACAAGTGCTCCTCCCTCCAGCTCACTCACTTCTCCTCTAAGGATGATCCTAACTACAAAGCTTTGGGTATTCTACTGAGTTCCCAGCATGAGCCCTTTGAGAACTCACTGCCATTTGCTCTTAGCTTACTGAATTTTCCTCTTCTAGTATAAGCTTTTAGGAACATGGTTCTCTCCCAATTATTTTAATGCACACATTCACACAAGCCCCCTACATAATGTTTTTGGCAGTGCTAAAATTAGTCCTGTAAGAGTACTTCATAAGTGTTACTCTCATGTTTACATATCTGGGGTGCAATTTCTAGACAGCTTTGTCTAGGAAATTTCTTTAAGGAAATAACATTTTGCTCTGAGTGGCTCCATGCATGATGGTGTTACAAGCACTGTAGCTAGATGCCTGGCATGCCAGAAAATTCTTACCCTCAGATTTTGATAAGTTCCCAAATGCTGCCTTCTTCAGCACTGATACTCTGCCACAAAGAAATTCTTCCCTTTGCCTTGCCCGTGAAAGAAAATCTAAGTTTAAAAAGACAGACTCTGAGCTGGACATGTTGTGCGAATTTAATCAATCATTACTCCTACCCTCTATTATAGGTAGGGCAGGCAGAGTAACCTGAGAGCTGAAAAATGAAGACAAGAAATAAGGATAATTCTACATCTTCAAAGCTAACAAGGATTTTTCCTTGTTCAGATCTCTGCATTTCAGTTTCAATGCTATCTGAGCTACTCAGCTGGCTTCAAATGTCTTAAGTTCAACACAATTCCCATCAAAAGAACAATTTAGGGTGTCTAGTACATGTCATAGCAAAGTAGAAGACAGCTTCACAGTGGCATCTGAACTTTATGCTGTTTAGACAAGTTGCAGACTATCCTGAAAAAACAAAGAACTAACAAAATATAGTTGAGCCTTTTTGCACATTCCTTTTTCCTCTGGTTAATTAAAAACAATACACTATTTAAATCTAATTTCCTCATTTCTTCATGGAAGGAGACAACCTTCATCAAATCCATTTCAAACACCAATCATTTTTAAATTCAGAAGCAAAGTTTTCTTCAAATAACTTAAGAGGAGTGAACCCAGTTGTCAAAAGCCTATTGTCTGGATGATTTTAATTGCAGTCTGAAGACAAATAAAAGAGCTCCCACTCTGAGTACATTCAGAGAGATGACGCAATTCATGATATGCAATGAGTTTTTCAGACCTACAATTGCCTTTTTTAAATTAAAAAAACTATCTGCCATTTCGTCAGCTTATTTGATATCCAAGTGCTTTTAAACACTGGCACTTAAATATTATGAAATCCCATCTTGGCCAGAAACCTTTAGAGCAGGTAAGTGCAAGTGAACCACAGCCTTTACAGCATCACAATCTTGAGTAAATAGTAGTCATTATAAACTGCATCTAAGGTATCACAACACACTGGAAGCTTATTTTCTTTCCCTGACTCAACTAAGTTGCCACTAGTAAATGGATTTATGGTTAGAAGATTTATGTAACAGAGAAGATGTCAGTTGTTTTGTCACTATCTGCAAATGAAAAAGGCCAGGAAGTCTGATGAGACGGTATACAGTCCCAAAAATACAGTAGCATTTTTCAGCTTCTGTTAAGAATTTTACTTCTTTTAGCAACTATAAATGATGTGTAGCATTAACCACTTTTAAACTGACCTATCACAGCAGTCGTACAAAGCCACAGAAAAGAAAGGCTCGCTAACATACAGCTCTCGCTGACCTATGCAGTCATTTCTTAGCTTTAAACATTTTCCAACAATGCTTGGTCTGTGTAAAAAAATCCCACTTCAAACAATGTCCATGAAATCAAGACAATGAACAGCTCTGCTATGAGAATGCAAAGGCAATTAAAGCAACACAAACTTATCAAGAACAAAGATGTTTCACTGAACGCTAGATAATGAACATATTTCGTTTTATCAACACAGGGATCTGCAAAATATCTACAACTGGAGGGCTGCTCCCTGGACCCTTAGACTTAAATTTCACTCCTGACAGTAGACAGGGTGAGATGATGACTTCCACGCTAAGTCACATCCATGCTCTTAAAAACCTTACAGGGATGTTCATGTCTGCAGAGTAGATCACCAGGTCAATCAGAGGAAGGTCTGCTTGGAAAACCAGTCTCCATGATGGCTACACACTTGATTTAGAGACTGCTTCCTCGCAAAAGGCCCCACAATAATATACAGCGGTATCATCTCTTCAGGTTGAACAGCTTTTTAAAAGAAGACAAGCTGCGTATTTATGCACAGGCATTAAAAGGATAGAGAGAACACAGCCCATGTGAGCCAGGTGCAAACTTGAAGCCCAGACTCTATTTCATGAGAAACAAGCAGGGGTTGTCATTCTGTTCAATGCACTATCAGGTGCATTCTCTGCAACCATCTTCTACCTTATGTCTGCCATAGAAAAGAGTAAAGCTTTCCTATTAGTCCTCTCCATTTGATAAACTATTGCCCACTACTATCAGCCAACTGAGAATTTAGCAAAGCTTGAAAGGAGGAAGTATTTGCAGATGCTCTTACTTGTTCAAATAATTCAGTTTTGAAGGATTTATACTCCTTGAATAGAAGGTAGCAAAGACTTTGAAAGCTACTGGTTCAGCCAATTATTTTGGGAAATGCTAAGAAGTTGGACTATGGTAGAAGCCCCTAAAATGAGCATGGTAATGTACAGGAGGACACCAACTGTACTCAGAGAAACTCACAATTCCTAAAGGTAAATCAGCATTAACAGATGATGAAAAGTGGAAAAAAACTCTACCCTACTAGCAAAGCCAGAATTATAGTAGACAGACATGTTTTCTTCTGCCTTTGTTTTATTTTTCTATATATTAAATATAACCTCAAACACTTTGTAGCAGAGCACATGGCATACCCATCTGCTATGCCAACACCTTTTACTCTGAAAATACCCATATCACAAAAAGAGAGTGGAGACAGCTTTCAGAAAGAGCCACCTACTTCCCATCAGCAACCTCCAGCAGCTTTGTCAGCCACAACAAACTCCACAGCTTCTCCTGATTTCCCACAAAATCCACTCTCTATCCCCTCCAGTATAATCCCACTCATGCTTTCTGTTCTTTTCTCCCATTTCTCCGCTGTTTACTTTCCTGCTACCAAGAGCTCCACTCCTACAGCGATGTCCACAAATACAATGGGAAGATGTCCTCCACTGATCCAACACTGTTATAAGGGTACCCTGCTTTATTTTGAGCCATGCAACAGCTAAAAATTAAGGAAATAATAACTAGCATTATACATGGGGAGTGTTTAAGAGAAGAATACTTTTAGTTTTAGTATTCACACACATATTTCTTCACTGCAGTGACATTAAAAGCAGAAGCAGTGCTCTTGATCTCCAGACTGAACTTGAACATGCTCCTTGTCTCCATTTTGCTCAGTCTAAAATAATATAGCACAATAAACAGTGCCAGTCTGTCAACAATAGCACTTTGGACATCCTTTATACGCTCTTTAAACCTCTGTGGAGGTCTATCAATGACCTTTAACCATGTGGAGAATAAATCTTACTGCTCATGTTGTGCAGCACGCTAGTTCTGCACTGCTAGTGCACACCAGAAGAATATCCCTTGTAAAGGCACACAGCACCTCAGTTCAAGATTCAAAAGTAAATGACAGGATTAGAAAAACCTAGTGCTAACTAGCTTTCCAGAGAAGCATGAAGTAGGTTTCAAACTAATTTCAAGCTAATTTTCTATGGAGACAAACTGCTTTTCTGCAATACCCAGGTAAGTAGGACTGTTCACATCCAGAAGCTGAGGGCATCATTACCCAAGGAATAAGTGCTGTACAGGGGCTATTGCTCACCTTTATAATGCCCCTAGAACCTTCCAGATTTTTATTTGCAATTTTGCTTGTGTAAACTATACTAATAGATAGCCCAACCTGAGGCAGACTGATGCTAAAATATTTCCTTACTTTTTAACATGAACAAAATATAGGAAACTGTGTATGCTTCTACGGTTACTTTAATTAGAGTCAGAAATCCTACAGAAGCTGAACAGTTTGCCATAAACCTTTCAGGGAAAAAATTTTAAGACTAAATAAGGGAGAAAGAGTTCATAATTTAAAAGATACCAAAACACAGCAGATACAAGTACAAACACCAAAAAACAAGCAAATAAAAAAAAAATAAACCCACAACTAAAGAAAGCAAGGAAAAAACCCCAAACAAAAAAAGGTTTCCTACTACAAGTAAAAAAAAAAACCAAAAAACACCACAAAAACCCCAAAAACCCCAAAAAACACTCCTTTCAATTCACTCTTTTTTCTTTCTTGCTAATACTTGGGAGGCACAGTGGGAATAGTGGAATTAATGTATGCTTTTTACAGGAACTAATACTTAGTAAGTCTGAACACAAGTCCACAGAAATACAATGTAAAATCTTTTAAAAAGTGTTACATGCTAAGAATTTTGGATTCCCTATCTGTAAAGTTAAGGTTATAAATGACAGTATTATATGTTCATTACATTCTGGAAGTCTGACTTGGACATCAGAAGCTCTCAACACAAAAGCATGCTGGTAGGAGCAGATGAGCTGTACTCAGGGCACAAATTCTCTGCCAGAACCAGGGGCTGCAGCCTCTTTGACTGTGGATCACACACAGGCGCAGTCCCCTGGCACGCGCTCCACCACTGCATCCATTCCTATCCCTGTCCCCTCCCAGCTGCACACTTCCCACCAACACAGCCCATGGCCCAGCTCCAGCTTTCAGCCCACTTCCTTCAACAGTCTAGAAAGGAAAACCTTCTCTGTTTATTTCCATAGTTACAATTTTGCTAACGTATTTTCTTAAATACTGGAGATAGCAAAATCTGATGCGGATATTGACTGTCATACAACAAACAAGACTGAGGGTAACATGCTGCTAAATAATCATTGGTACTCCTAAAAACCCCATGCTATGAGATAGTTTGACACTGCAAGACCTCAAAGTCCAAAGAGGCAGTATTTTCCTGGGACAGAGCAGCTGCCTTACACGGAGAGGCTGAACAGATTGGCAATCTGCAATCTAGAGAGATGAACACTAAGGCTAAGGCTAAATATCACGGTGGTGAATAAAACAAATGCAGAACAGCTTTCACCATACCCCACAATATTATAAATGGGATGTTGGTGTAATAAAAAAAAACCAAACCAACAATGAAACCTGTAGCAAAGTAGCAAATCAGTTTAACAGTGAAAAAATTGCTACTTTTCCCTGCGGGTTGGGAAGATCTGAAGCCCCTTGCTACCCACACAGTGGAGGTAATAGTATCAGCATGGTCCAAAGGAATCAAACACATCTGTCGGTGGAGATAATGATGTCACAGCTTGGTTGAAAACAGTATAAACTGCAGTAACATTTACTGACTAGTTATACATTTGAGCTTATTGCTGGGAGGTTTTAACTACCTTAATGGTAGTTTATTGAAAGTGATGGACTTCAAGTGTAGGGAAGCACAACTCCTCCAATACAGGAAGGTATAACCAAATCTTTAAAATTAGTCCATTGCAACTCAGAAAAAAACCCCTTGAATTATAAGGGTAAAAATATCAACTATGCTTTTATGTGGACACCAGGAACAAAAGAACAAAAGGGGATGATTGCTTTGGTTTTGAAACACAGATTGATAAGTTCCATGTCAGTTTTAGTACTAAGCAGCTTTTTATTCCCCAGTTAGTACCAGGAAATGTATCAGTGAGTCAATACAAGACCCTGCGCAGTCTGTTGCATTTTAATCTGAGAAAAAAACCTTGTACTGTTGAGCCTATGAATTAATGTAAATGGCAAATACTACTATTTTACTGTCTTGCTCATCAAACTCTGTTCAAAGCAAAGGTTTACTATTAGCAAAGTTCACTCGTCTCATTTATCACAACCACTCTAGCCATATTACATGCATCAGTAACACTTTCAGAGACATGAATAAAAGGGGATGAAAACAAAACTCTTGTGAAGCAATTATTTTACAGCTGCTGTTAATATTAACTACTCTTTCAAGGGTTTCATGGAGAAAGTCATAATCGACTTATAAACATGTTTAACTGACTTTTTTCAGACTATCCAAGTCTGCAATTAAAAGAACATGAAAAATATCAACAAAATTATTTTCAGTAGTATTTAGAACACTCAAGTGCTTCATTTCCGCTGCATGATGATCATTATTCTTCTGTATCAGATGCAAAAAATATTATCTTATTCTGAGCTCTAGCAAAAAGGTCTATATAGTTTTTAAATATGGACTTATACTGAAAGCTTTTTCCTGTAATAAAATGATTTCATACAATTGAGCTTCAAATAACATCATATTTTGAAGAACTGGAAAGCTATTCTCTGCAACAGGAACATGAATGAAGACATCATCCAGGGACAAGAAATACAGCTTAGTATCTACATGCTTTCCAGAGGGCAGCCAGGGTACCTGGCAGCACACACCTCCATTTGCATCACTCCCTCCGCTCTAGCTTTACCACGCAGCAGGCCAGTCTTAAAATTGTGCATGATGCCTAAACCTCCAGGAGTTATAGGAGCTGCTTTCTCTAGTATGTTTGACAAACGCCCTTCAGGAATTTTACTGGGCTATATCATTGTACACACCTTTATTTCTCCAGGTATTCAACCTCATTGTAAAATAGAACTATCATTCAAGATTTCTCCATTCTCTATTTGCAAATTTCGATGCAACAAGTTTTCAAGTACCACTCTTAAAGGTGTCTCTAAACTTCAAATTATTTGCAAGTTCTCCAGACTGTTTCATGCTACATGCTGAAGGAAGAGTTACAGAAAACAAGTAATCCAAGACTAAAGCCTTTGAGCTGTGCTACAATTAACTAGGAAATATTCTAAATAAGGAAAGGAAAACTAAGAAATGCACAAGATGCTGCTGCATTCATTTCCTGCCATCTTTCCAACACATTGGCATGCATACCGAAATATTGTACTGAAGAATCTTCTCTTTGATTTGGCAAAAATATTGTTTCATAGACCCTCAATACAAGGCATCAACCACACTCCAGCATCTTTTTTCCTTTCCTGCCTCCAAGACAGCTTGTAATGTCTTCACAGAGCAAAACCACTCAACTGGCTCCAAAAGTTATCACTGCTTTCTCTCTCTGATCTAATGAGCACTGCTAGAAAAACAACTCACATTGATGACTCTCCTCTGAAGCATCCTGCAGGCGAGCCAATAAAGATAACAGTAATATTAAACCAACTAAAAGGATCACGGGGAAAACTCAGAGTACTGAGTAGTCACTATGACAAAGCTAATCTAGATAAGTTTTGTAGGGAGAAAGAAAAAAAAAGATAAAGAAACATTCAATATGCACCAAAAAAAAAAAGAGTAAAATTATAGAGGAAAAAAACCCCAAAACCAACCCAGCCAAATGAGCCACAGAAAACTGAGCCCCTAAACTGCAACACTTTCCATCCTGAAAAGACTAGCAAAATGCTAAAGATGCCAAAGGCAAGCAAACTAAACAAATACATTTTGAACAACAAAATAAATTAAAAAAATAAATAAAAGTGGCTTTTTTTTTTTCCCCCCTCATTAAAAGCACTTATTAAAGACTTTCAGAGACAAGACAGATCTCAAGAAAAAAGGCAACACCTAAACTACAAGGGCATTTAATGAAGCAGCAAACAATTGCCACAGATTTCTTGGGTTTCATAACAGCTCAAATCAAAGAAAGAAAAATCCACAATGACAATTCTTGGAGGCAGGGCCAGTCCTTTATAATCCTTTCAAGCCACATAGCAGAAACACTCATCCCCCATTTCTTTTTCAGTTCAAATTGCAGTTGTTCCTAATCTAGGAACTGAAACACAGTAGCCTCCAAATTAACCCACTGATCCAATAAAGTGGGAAAAATAAAGAATTTCTTCAAAGAAGGAAATAAAACCTTCCCAGAGCTTGCACCTTTCTTATTTACAAGTAATTTTTATTTCAATCTCGTGATTCTTAGGAACAGGATATATGGGACTTTCTTTTCTGTCAGACCTTTTGTGTTAGAAACACTGAAACTGGGGGGAGGGAGGAAAAGCAAAGGCTGAAACTTTCAAATTTTAGGTCATGGGGTTTAAGTCTGAAAAAGTCACTACCTGTCCTTCTGTGTTACTGAGATAGAAAATCTAATGTATAGCAGAAAGCATCTATTTCTCAGATAGGATTGGTAGCTTACTATACTGAAGACTTTTCAGTGGTGCAAACCTGAGTCACAGTCAGTGTTCCTCAAAATCCTGAGTAGTAAGGATTAAGGCTTCCTATCCAAAAAGTCCTGAAATTACAATCAAGAGTCAGTATGTACACAACTGGGGAGGGGAAGGTCACACACAGAAATGGGAGAAAGAAAGTATATGCAACACAGTTCTGCAAGCTCATCGCTTCTTGAACTTGCAAAGCAGTGAAGTGTTGCTGACAAATGGTCCATCAACAAGTAGCCCTGTATCTGCTCTTCCACAGCCTTACTGCTCCCTGAATCAGCTATCTCCATAAAAGACTACCAGCATCATTCTCACTCACCACTAGAAAACATGGATCTTTCCCCTGACAGTTATTTTTGATTGTACCTTGCTTGCAATATTTTGCTCAGCTTTGCTGCACTGGTAGAAACCAGCTGAAATTCACGTGATTGAAAAAGTCAAAACAAAGGTCAGGATAAGCAATAAGCCTAACGCTATTGTACAGACTGTCAGCTGTCACAGTTTGGAAATGTTAGTGCTGCCACAGCTCTCATAACGGATGCAGTGACTTGAGGCACCAGAACAGCATCAAGATTTAAAAAAAAAAAAAAAGGCACTGTATTGTAAGGAAACCAGTTTAAGCATTGACTTGATACTTAACCATCATCAAAAACAAATCCAAATTGATTTTCTTTTGCTCAGTCATTTCAGTTTCGCATATTAAAAGAGCAGCTCAAAGGAACAAGCTGCCTCAGGTGGTTTCCACAGTCAACAGGAAGCTGCAGCACCTTTCAGATGCCCTGAATTCACATCTTGAACGGTACCAGAATTTGTCCATTAAGTACATAGCCTGGCTTCTGGACCTTCTTATTTTCACACAGAAAAGGTGCATGTGTAGAGGAGAATTACAACATACTGTTTCACACCAGGGTTGTGTCAGGTGGATGCTCCCTGCATGCCCCCAAGCAGGATACAACAGCATGCCTCACCTTGGACTGGAACATTTCATGATTGGTCATTCCTGTCTACACCACACCACTGTACACCTTACTATTTAAAAATAACTAA
Organism: Psittacus erithacus; assembly: GCA_009867235.2. Lineage (NCBI taxonomy): Eukaryota > Metazoa > Chordata > Aves > Psittaciformes > Psittacidae > Psittacus > Psittacus erithacus. Next base: position 25,119 of record WYDI02007858.1, on the reverse strand, counting down.
TAATCCAGTAAGTATCAATACACCCCAAGGTGAATCATTCCCTATTTCCTCTTTTTGCTGCGCTTCCTTAATCAGCTCTGATTTTTGCCAATGAGTTTGACAAGTGTGCTGACATTTCAGGTACACAACAAACCCAGATATCATATGAATTTTTCATTTTGCTCTTCCCATCCCAAACTATTCTCTCTTTGATTACACTGCCTCTCAGTTAAAATTTCACTGCCTTGTTCTGCATGTTCAGAGCCACCCATTCTTTCACTTGTATCTCCTGAGCCACAGAGATGCCATACTGAAGATGCTCCTGCCTACTGAACAAGAGGAGGAGGAAAAAAAGTTCTATGTCACATCCATTATCCTCAAAATAATTTTCTCTTCTTGTCTTTTGTTGGAGGAATAATCCAATTCCACTTCGTCACATTGCTTGGCAAAACCTGTAAAGGTCAGATTAAAACATAGGCAGTGCAAGGGAGGGCCTAAATTACTTTCTGTAAGTATATATCCACTGGCACATCAGTCTGATCTGCAACCTGATCTCTTTTGGCTTGGCCAGCCTGGGTTTCACATCCATAAGTAATATCAGACAGGTTTTAATCAAATAGCTGAATATTGAAAGTTAACTTCTTTCCAATATGCAATTGTTTTAAGATCTGAGCAAACCTTATACTAGCTCCCATAACTGTTAAAAGAGGACATATGAAGGCAGCATCCTTCTCAAAGGCTTTTAATGAGCCCCGGTGGTTTTAATTGGCAACTGACTGCTGCCTTATCTTTTCTTGCAAATTATCCACGTTACCAAGCTCCTTGTGAAGTCTGAGTAATTTCTGGGGCTGCAGCAAGCTAGAGAATTATTTCCACAGGACTCCATTAAAAATACACAGCATTGGAAAATTCAAACTCATCCAAAACTGGCAGCAACTTGCTAAACTACTGCCTTAATCACACAGTGTGGCACTGAGTTTTGTACAATAAGCACTGCTGATAAGCACAGAAGCTTCTCAGAGAAGCTTGAGAAGCTCTTGTGCTGGCTTTTCAGGACACGCTATTAGTTTCACCAGGAAAAAGATTTACATAATTTACAGAGAGCTTGAGCTTGTGCTTTTTTCTTTTTGCTAATATTGTTTTCCTAAAATCATACACTGGTGTGGAACGTAAGTCCACTGAAACCCTAAGCCTCGCATCCAGATGCTTTTGTGGGAAGTTTTTATTCAAATTTTCCCTCTGGGAGACTATAATTTCAGATGCTAAGGACACCTTCTCAAATAAATATATGTGCGTTAAAAATCCACTCTTTCACAAAATCCTTGCTCCCCAAAAAATGAAAAAAATACTACTTAACTCTGCTCATCGGATTATTTGTTAACAGGAATGACAACTACTGCACAATATTAACAGCACATAAATTTTCACTTACTGAGAGCATATTTTGTGTTATCAAATGAAGAATTACAAAGCTTTATATTCAACTGAATATAAACAACCTGAATTCAACTCAGGGTTGGTTTTGTTTTCCTTTTTTTTCTCTGACATCTCATTGTTCTTTGTACCACACATGTTACTAAGAAACAAAACTGCATTTGAATTTCAATGTATTTTTGCTTCTTCAGAGTCTTGTGATAACACACTTGGAATCCTGTTTGCTTGGCAATGAGCAAGACAAAAACCCTTTTTTGGTGGAAAGTTGTCTAATTGACGGAGTCTAATATTAAGCTTTGTGTCTTGGGTAGTGCCAAGGTGCATCTGCACATCTCATGTTCAGCCTCCTTTACTATCACTGGACTCCTGCATTAATGCTATACCCATAAATAGGAAGAGAAAGGCAGCAGGCACCTAACTGCATCCAGTCACCCTCTCACTGATGTTTATCTTCATGATGACAGGTGACCAAGACAGAGGTTTTAAGCATGCCAGCATTCAGGCTGCTATTAATCTACATGAGTGGTGGACCTACCTTCCTCAGTGCTTCTGAACACCCACGGGTTCTGTCGCTCTTTCTTCCCCAGCCCTGGTTAGACCCTATCCTGCTTTTATTTAAGGCTGCAATAATATTGAAAAATATTATAATTTTCTTGGGGTAAGCTTTCAAAAGAGCTGGGCTGCCTTATTAAAGAGGTTATAATGAAACAAGATTCAGATCAGAATAATTAATTTTTAAGATCTAAATTATTTTTAAAAGACAAAGTCTTTCCTACAGTGATTTATCCCTTTAAGTTTGCAATCTCCTACAGAGCGAGCACTAGTTGAAAAGCTGATGTAGACTAATGCAGTAATGATACTAAAAACTTTATTATTTACACAGCTAAAGAAAGAGTACACATACAATAAGTTACAGCAGAAGATTTCAACACAGCTTACATATCATTACAGCTCAAAGGCATTAATGAGCTTTACACTACCATAATGCATCCTTCATTCAGTTTTTGCTAAAACTTCATTTTTTAAAAACAAATACTTAAGATGCGTGCAATGAAATTTTGGCAGGCACATTAAAAAACCCACTTCTGTCACTCTGGAGTTAATAGAAATTTATCTCATGAAAATTGGGAAACCCTGACTTAAACTGTTTCTCTTGATGAGAGTTGGATGATGCCCCTCAACACATCATCACCATTTCCAGCATCAGGGTTGACTGGGTGTCTACCTACAGTAATCAATTCTTCACTTCTTTTTAACTAAACCTTGTAATGATCAAAGTTATCATCAGACTGAATGGAACATTTACTAGCGTTCACCTTTCCAGACATTTATTACAGTTACCATTTAGCCAAAAGAACAAACAGATGTTTGAAGTTCAGCAAACAATTTGAAGTGCAACAGCAACAACTTATGTTCTAAATTCATCAGCACACTTCCAAGACCTCTGTTCAGCTAGGTCTAGATGCATCAATTCCCCAAAGCCAAGCTGTGACCTTGTGTGCCACCACACTTGAAAGGATATAAAGATGATTCCAATCACAACTGCTACTTACTTATGCAAGAGAGAAAATACCTAAAAGTCACTTGCTGGCTAAATACCTAAAAGTTCACATGCCTGACAGCTGCCAGCAAAAGTAGGTGCATAATTATCATGTCTTTATGATACTGGGGGGAAAGGGACAGACTGTAACAACAAATGGAGACACCTTTCCACTGAAGAGAGAACTCTCCGAGGATGATTATAGTAATGAACTTACTACTGCCCCAGATTTAACCACGATAAAAGGATTTAGTAAAACTAAGCACCAAGTGGCAACCTGGAAGTTGCTCAAGAGAGGAGACTTAGTACATGAAAAAGCAAGTAATACCAAAACTAATAGTAAAAACCGCTGCCAGTATTATTTCCTGCTGGAGTCACTTTTACAAACAGGTTGAACATGAACCCAGGAACAGGGTGAATATACAGGATTCTATGATGTACTGCTCATGGTACTAGAGAATCAGGCGCCTTTTAGCTCTGCATTTCTAAAAGGAACTAAACAACCATCCTTTTGTTTCCTTTTCTAGGATTCAAACATCTCCCCTCTTTCTCTGCTCTTTCCAAATTTCTGTATTTATCACAGATGAGCCTGCAGCTCCAAATTCTTCACCATCATCAATTCTCCAAACCTTTAACTGGACAGAAAACCAAGCTATTCATGGATAATGCACCTAGGGGGCACGAAAGTATGGGAAAGAGAGGTTTTCAGGACATGTCCCATTTGCACCCATGTTTGCATTGGTTCCTTGTTGGACTAGGGAGAAAAAGTATCTGAGAGAAAAGCAGCCCCACACACTGTCTGAAGTAGCCTGAAGGTCTCTGGATCTAGAGCTGTCCCCATCAAACGAGGTATGAATTGTGCAACACATGCACATTTGCTGCATCATTTAGATTACTCCAAAGCATTTGCTAATCATTTGGATTACTCCAAAGTACAAACTGTGCCACTGACGAACTAACTATATTGTAGCTGAGGACTAACCTGCAATAAACAGTACTCGTAAAAAGGCAAGGTTTGTGCAGGTAAAAACAGAGCACATCAGTCAAGTTCTTCAGAATTACAGAGAACAGTGTGTTCTTCACAAAAAAAAAAAACAAAAAAAACAAAAAAACACAAAACCACCCCAACCCAAACCTCTTTTGTCATTTCTGCCCACTTGTTATCTTTCTTTCTCTCTCATTTTGAAGCAAACATGGGTACTTCTAAAAGGCTTTCTTCTGAACAGGAATTCATATGCATCAGTATTTTGGTACCATTTATCTTCCAAATCTCAACTATTAATCTGAATTTAAATGAAAACATAGTTATGTCGTACATAGCAATGTGATTTTTTTTTTTCCTCTACTTAGTGTACAGCCCAGGCCTTTACCCAGAATATTCATAAAAGAAACCAGACAACAGGAGAAGCACTGAAGACTTAGAGCAGGGGATCAGTGCTGTCCAGGCTTTTTTCCTGGGTTTTTTTCAGTCAGTTTAGGGAGAAAACAATGACTTGTCCGGAAAAAATACGTAAGTGTAACTTACTTTCTCTTGAAGAAGTACACTACTAGGGTCAGATATGCTTCTTCTCATTCGCAGTGGTTAAATTCAATACTATAATCCCTATAGTGCCCAATTAATTAAGAAAGTGGAACATCTAAAGGAGGCTGCAACTCCAAAGAAGAGACGGGCAGAACCCTACTTCTCAATTAAATAACATGTCATTCAATATCAAAAATCAAAAATTATCTTACTTTTGACAGTTGCTGTCCTGGTACAATTGTAGAGGATGGCTAACTCCCCAAATACTTTGCCAGGTCCCATGGTGCACAGCTTTACACCTTCTTTTGTCACTTCAACCTTTCCATCTGTGAGAAAAAAAAGACCATTTTAAAAGAGAAATTAAGTTATTTCAGACTTTAGTTTTAAAAATTTATTCTGTCATACTGTGAATAAAACCAAAAGAGCCCTACACCTAGAAAACCAATTAAACATATTATGAAGGAGAGGAAAAACATAGAAGAAGGTTAAAACCAACCATTGCAGATATACGCTTTCAACTCTTGAGGGTTTTTTTAGTGCAGTATCCGTACAGTCAGGAAATACTTACTAGCAAACTAAGCTTTTTGTGAACTTATTATAGTTTCAGATGAATTTTTTTCCAATTTTTGCTTAAAAAAGGATAAGATTTAGGTCTTTAACACCACACATGAAAACCACAGAGTAATTTTGCTCATTCTCACTGAAAAACTAATCCCTGAGAACACCCATCCATGAGTAACACAGCTATAATCAAAAGGAAGATTACTTTGACCCATGGCCATTATTTAATTCCCATCTCACCATATGTTTCCTTTTGAACATTCCATCTTATGAGAGAAAGTCTGCTTTATCAATCTCGTGCCAAGAGGAGGTATGTGAGGGAGATTTAAAAGCAAAGGTTGAATGGAACGAAAGCAGCTCAGGGGCAGTCTGAGAGTTTCAAAGGACATCTGAGGAACAAGAACCAGGAGAAGGGAAGAAACTGAAGATGGCCCCACCACCTGCACGCACACACAGGTAATGCCACAAGAAGCAAGGAAAACAGGATTATCACACCTACAACCACCATTTAGGCTGTAACAAATAAAGTGCAAGACAGAAAGTGAGAATTTTAAATGTTATTAATCACTAAAAAGCCTCCTCTCACCCCAAATTAGGAAGCAGATTGTCAAGGGATCCTGCTACACTAGCCCACATTGCAACACTGACTTGCTCTCTGTGGGTCTATATGAGGCAAGAGGGAAGGTCAGCATTTATTGGCTCTTGCCCAGCTTACAGCTATCTGCATTTGTGTGTTAGATACCAAACTAGGCCTCAAATGCATGCATTGATAACTCTAATTATTTGATTAAAGATTATACAACCCTATCCTCCTGCAGATGGAATCCAGAGGTACTCACCTCAAAGCAAGGCCACTAAGGCAAAAAGAAACCTCCCCCACATAATATGTACTCTAAAATACAGTCCTGCCAGCCCTATATATCTGTGTGTATCTACAGCCCTATATATCTGTGGTGTATATCTACACCACTCTACCCATGATACCCCTTCAAAGCAAGAATGACTCCAGCCTACCTCTGCTACGCTACCAAAATAACACACCAGTGAGAACAAACAAACTTTGAAGAGTGAAACAAATTTAGATGCCATATCGATGCTAGACACATAACAAAGTAATTGAAATTGAGCAGAAATCTTCAAGAATCTCCAAAGCAGAATAAAGACAGACAGTAACAGTATGTAGAGATGAACAGAAGAAGGTATTGTATTAAGGTAAGGCAAACTTTAAAGGGTGCCTTTAAGGGGCATAATGTATTCTGGAGAGAAAGTGTTTTCACACTATCTAGTACAATAGATCCAAAGATCTAGTACTGGTTTTAAAAGTTAAATTTAAAAAAATCCCACATCATTTATGAAACTAAGAGTTACTGTTTGATAAATACCATGACCTAAAGGTTACCTGGTCTGTGGGAGCATTAAGATTGCAGCAGTGTATTCTATAACACAGAAGCACAAAGAGGTTGAGGAAGAAGGGTGTCTGTTTGTTAAGTTTCTTTATTACAATTTAGTACTATTAAGCAAGTATGTATGTGTGTATATATATATAATGCTACTATGAAATTGCTACAAGAAAGCAAGTACATATTTCAATACTAAAACCAAGTCTCTATCACTCGTAAAGCAGAAAATATACTTACGATTACTTATATAAGTACATATATATGTGTGAGCATATACGTATATATGCACACACACATTTATATATCAGCAGAAGAAAATGTCATTTCTTTTGGGAGATGCTGACCAGTTATGGTGGGCTGGCAGTCACAGTGTGCAGAGTTCTGCAGCTCCCATCATGGCAGGGAGAAATACATAGGATGGTCACTGCATAAAGGCAAAGTATAATGGCATCAACCATATTAATACTAGCCATTTATACTGAACAGGTAGCACCTACTAAAGGTCTGCCAAGAACGCACTCACCTATATCCATACAGTAAAGCAATTCCACTAATACTAAAATACACAACATAAGACTAATAAAATAACCTTGAGAATTAAAATCTGAGGTAGCTGATTTACTGTTATCTTCAAATGGAGACAAATTCCATTATTGTATAGGCTAACTTCCCCTTAACAGTAAATTTATCATTATCTTTTATAACTGTTTGATTCATTTGTTCATATTAAATATCAATCCAATATGAAGCACAAACCCAGGTATTTACCTCAAGAATGAGCATAATCAATCTTTAATAGTGCCTCACACACTTCACAGACTCCTAAATGACATTGAAGAATATACTTTTTTAATAGAACCGAGTTGCAGCAGAGCTGAAATGGGGATATTGCTGCACAAAGCTCTACAACAAATACCCACAAAGGGAATGAGTTTACCTCACTTTCAGCTCCTGGAGTAGGAACCAGCCCCAGAGAAAAGACAGCCAGATCTGAGCAGTAATGCACAAATAGATCATATCATTTAAAAGCGTTTTGAGATCTGTTCCACTGCTCAAGATGTTATTTGTTGCTTCCCAAAGCAATCCATGCTGATCATTCATCTTTGTAAGAAAGCCACATATATTTCCATATCCCATATATATTTTTTATAAGGGCTTCAAAATAAGAAGCTGGGTTCTGATTCTTACAGCTCAGTGGGTTCTTTTGGGGGTGAAGAATTTCCCAGTGTACTAAAATATGTTGTTTGCTCACAATCATACATGATTACAAGTCAATGATTCATCATCCACAGATGCCCTCCAAGGCTTGAGAGGAAGAGTGGATGAAAATCCCCATGAAGGAGTGACAGTGCTGGAAAGGACCACCTTGGGGTTGAAAAGAGCTTACTGGAGTAATACACGGAATTATTATCTCAGCTTCATCAATTTATAGATTATTTTTCAGATGTAGAAAATGGAGCTCTCGCTGCTGTACCTGGATGACAAATTGATCATGGCGAATGACTTTGAGATTTGCAATAGAAAGAACAATATCGCACAGATTATTTTTACTATAGTTTTCACGACCCTTTTACTGCATCAGGCATTTACCCTAGTACTCAAGAAGCATATTAGTGATCAAATTAAAATACAAATTTTAAAAGTGTGGAGATTTCCTACCACGATATTATGGATACAGGCAAGAATGCATAAGGTAACGCTCTACAAAACCAAAGCAAACTAATTCCACTTACAGAAGAGAGGATCAACTTCTAAAGGCAGAAGTTACTTAAACTTGCATGTAGTTATCCCACCATCACCTATGAGATTCAAGCAGCAGCTATAAAGTTGAGCAGAAAACCATAACCTTCAGGAAACCCCTGGACAAGCACAGATTGCTCAAATTCAATAGAGTTCCTACTTCACAGCAAACCCAAAAAGCCATGGACATTAAACAAAAGATTATAGTAATTTTTTTTCATGATCCAAGATGGTGTATGGTTTAGATATTAAACAGAAAAAAGACAAGCATTGGTTTTGATGAATTCAGCAAGGATCTTCTATATGAGAACTGCTTACATTTGGAGGCAGTTATGAATAACCACTCTTAACTGCTTAGCAATGTAGAAGTGCTCTGTTTATACAAAAGAAGAATGATTTAAATGTTCATTTAACATTTGCATTCAAACTAGTTCTATTCCTAATTTAGTTGTCTGAAGCACAGTTTGCAGAAAAGACAAAAGACTCTGGGCACATGTCATGCTACAAAACCTGATTCTTCCAGAAGTGACATGACATGATGCATAGGCCTTGTCTGTCTAAACAAAACTAAAACTTGCTTTCTTAAAAGATAATGAATATGAATTTCACGTGCAGTCATTTAAAAGCATTTTCTTAGTTCTGCTATGGAAGTGCTGTTTTGATTCCAGCACCCATTTCTTATTTTATTAATTTGAATATAAAGTTACTACACACAGATGAAATGGCTCTTATAAAATGTGTTCCGTTGAAACAATCAGAAGGAATACAAGAAAGTGATGATGGAATTTGCAGAAAAGCCTCCCTAAATCAGTTTGAACATGAAAGCAACCTCTTTCCTGCAGAGCATCAACAAATCTTCTCCTCTAGACCCACAGTATTCTCCTTCAAACAAAGATTTTGCTTATAGGAACATAAACAATGCATAAGCAAGACTGTATTTTACATTCCCACCTTGCGATCGAGTGGCAGCTCTTTGCTCAGGTTGCAAAACAGGTCTCGCTTAGTCCCAAGTGACCTCACTGCTGAAAGGCAGTGCCCTGGTACTGGTGATGCATCAGTATTGCAAACAGCAGCTCACAATGACACCATTTCTGCCCTGTGCTAAGCCCAGGGCACAAAGCCCACCACAGCCTGGTACACCTCTGCACCACAAGTAATGCAAGTTAAAGTTACTGGGTTAAAGTACACTGCCTTTCCCCACCACCCTTCCTGGCTTTTAATAGAATGCTATGGGGTTGTTCTCACAGGATTCCCTGCAAGGACAAGCTGCTCCTTGCTCTCAGGCTTTGCAACCTCTAGACACAGCCGAACACAGCCTCTAAGAGATCTTTAGGAATTATATGATCAGTTCAAGAAGCGATCAGAGCACAAGAATCCACCTGGTTCCAAGCCCAACTCTGCTGCTGCTTCTCCCTTTTTCCAGAGCTCTGCCATGCTTCTGACGCCAAAGCTGAGCAGCTTCTCGGTCTTCCTCAAACAGCTGTATTCTTCTGCCAAGCCATTCCACCAAAGACTTCATTAGACAACCTCAGCTGCTGCAGGTTTTTTTGTAAGTACTTAAGAGAAAGATTGAACAGGACAGTAGCCTGAGGAACACTAGAATTGAAAGGCGAAAGCTATTCGATCTTTGACACTACAGCAAAAGAAGAGATACAGGTAGAATGCTTCTCTTTCTGTGTGGTTTAGTAATATATGTGCTGTTTAACTACCATTTATTATACTGGACAAAGTCTCTCGTTCTCCTGTTGTGTAATTAAGCAATCTGGAACATGAAACACCTAACAGTAAATTCCCCAGACCATGGGCCAAATTCAACTTTTGTGGAAATAAAGGGTCTAACACAGCTATAAACAAAAGGAATTTTACCTATTTTCTTTTCCCAGCAGGCAGCCTACACAGTGCAGCTTTCCATGTAGGAAACAAATTGCTTCCTTTGATGTTTCAACCAGATTAAGAAGCCAAATGAAACGCAATACAATTTTGATCAATTAATGGAGATAAATTTGCAACTTTCTTTGACAACTCCATCAGATAAATACTAAATTATGCATGTGATGCTTTACTCAAGGCAAGAAAAAGAAGTTGGAAAATGCTGTGTTTCTGCCAAAATATTGAGCATTACTGAATTCAACACAGATATGCAGTTTACAGCTAAGCTGATTTTGTGGAGCTTTACCTTACATTCAAAATCTGCATTTTTACATCAGCTGTAAGAGACTAGTCCAGAGTGGCGGAGAACAATGCAAGTAATTTTTCATACAGACAGAGCATAAAATAAAATAGAAATTTCTGCGTCTTCACTAGCATGGAAGACTTACCAAGAGTAAAGGTAGGCAACTGTATTTTGGTGGCTATACTTTGAATTCCTCTCGAGTCCCTATTCTTCTCTATTTCCACACAGACAAAATATGCCCTGATATCATCTGACTGATGAGTCACTTCATTAATGGTCCTGCAAGCAGTGAAATGGGCCTTTGCCATATCACACTGGTAGTTTTGACGCATGCTTTCAGCAAGGCAAGTTTTATGAATCAATTCTTGAGCTCAAAGGGTGCCATCCATTTGGCTTCCTCACAATGCACATGAGAAGGTGACCAGCATGAGGATATAGAAGAGAACGACACCTCCAGAAGCCACCAGCCTGCTCCCAACAAGAATAGCTACCAGAAATCAGTTTAACCATGCATAACTCAAAATATTTTGAGCAGATATTTCTGGCTGATATTCAGAAGACTCAATTATATGGGAGGCTCTTTGGTTCTTTTTCCAGGCTCTGTCATTTGAATCACATCCCACCTTTGGCAAAAGGAATTTTTATGCTGGAAATTTTCTACCCTCATTCCTTCAATTCAACTCACAGCAACCTTCCTCTTTTATCCTCATTTATTTCTTCCTAGCACTCCTCCTGGACAATAAGAGCTAAAGCCTTATCCTCATTCCTTTGCACTGATTTTTACATAAATGTCATTCACTTTGGCATAAAATTTCTGCACTGCCAAAAACTTTGCCCTCTTTCCTATCCATTTTTTCACTTGTCAACCAGAACTCGCAATTCTTCTTAACAGCTTGTAAATTAGCTGAGGAAACAAAACTATTTGTGGAAGGTACAGCTAAACTCATCAATTCTTACTGCCTCCTAATAAGTTCATGGAATGTTGCTTGCACTATTTGTCATATTAAATGCACTGTTCAACTCCAACAGATGCAACTTCTCCAAACAACGAGCAGAGGCCCTGTAGCAAGCACCCCTCCTGCAGCTACAAGTCCACGCTGCTACCAGTAAAGCACCGCCTTGATAAAATGGAGTGTGTTATAAAAATAGCAGCCTCAAATCGCTAGGATGATCTTGTACCCTACTGCTGAGGGCATCTCCATAAAAGCTTTGAAATAGCCAGTTTTGCAGTTTTATACATCTGGCTTTTGGTTGTAACTCAAGACATCTTGAAAACCAGAGTCAATTTGCAAGATTTCAGGGAGATGCACTAAAACTTTGGGAAATTAAGCTTTCCCTATGAAATCCAAGGGCAAGTGGCTTCCTTTGCTAACCTGGTCCCCACTACATGCTCCCCAAGCCCTGGGACTCAGCCAGAGCCACGCTTTTGCAAATTAAACTCTGTGTGCTAATTGCATTCTAGCTGCAAATATAATTGCAGAGCAATTAAATCTTTCATTGCAAAGTGGCTAGTTGACATTAGAACCAGTCTGATTAAGATTTGTTATTGTTTTTGCTGTTTCAAAACACAGACTGAAAATGGCCTGTATTAGTCATGGGGTTGTGCCCAAGCCACTGTATGTTTTACCTGTGGTGGCTATAGAGCATTACATTTCATAATGATGAATATTAACAATATTAAAAGTAAATAAATTATTTTCTTTCTTAAAACAGGCTGACATTGATTTAATCCTGGCTCATATCCTTCCCTAGACCCACATTTGCAGTGTCTACTCAGACTGCAGCATTTCTCAGGCAATGCAGTGAAAATAAAACCACAGGTGTTAGTGAGCATAGTTTACATCTCGAGAATGATGGAAACAGTCCCTACAGATGGAAAATGCTCTTATAAGCATTTGCTCTGAAAACTAATTGCTCTTATAAGTTACTTTGTACCTTTCTCAGGATACAAAGTTAAATATGGGTCATTGTAAGCATAGAAAAGTAAAAATACAGATGATTAAACAATGTATGAACAAAGCAGGATCAATTTTATCCCATATAACAAACACCAGCAAAGCACACAGGCAGTTTTTGCTTTGATGAGGACATTCAGTGCTTTGTCACTTTAAGTCCACAGTTAAACATTAAATAACATCTTTGGTTGAACTACATCCATGTCTGAAATAAATCAAATGATAAACTAAAATGCACTAATGTGACTCTCTTAATTAGTAGGATGATTTTTTCTCCCAATAATTAAATGTCCATTTTCTCTTTCCGGGCACGGAAGAAAACAAATTAAGTTGGCTTGAGGAATTTGTCAGCTTGTATGTAATTTATATAACAGGCAAAATTCTTGAGGTATGTTACCAGCTCTCTCTCCTCCCAGCTTAGAGGCACAGTGGAAAGCCAATTTCTATTTCAAGTCAAAGTCTTCCATGACTCACAAGCCCGAACCTGCCCCTTAGTTTCTTAATTTTAAAGATACAAAAATATCTGAGAGGATATCTAAGAATCCAAAGTGCATTTCCATATAGCATGAGGTTTCAATAACATACACTTTCTTCTCTTGTTCGTTAAAGACCTTAACATCAGAATTTGGTAGTGACATGTTTAGGTTATATTTTTCTATTTCTATGCTTGGGTATAAATTGTATATCCTAGAAATACCTTTGAGACATGGATAAAAGTAATTAGTTGTATCATTATTCACATTTTTTGTCCCTTTTCAGATCCTAGACCTGAAAAAGAAAAAAGGCAGGTTCTGCCATGAGGACACTATACATTACACCTCCATACCAGATAAAAAAAAAAAAAACAAACCCCAAACAAACACTTGATATTGCAGAAATTCAGAAAATAACAAAGTGGGGTTCAGTGTGAGCTCAGACTTCCTTTAGGATGTATATTTCATAATGCAGCTCCAAAATGACAGGAGGGATGGGAGGGAGATTCCCACGATACAGTGCAGAATTCATGAACGACTGCTCAGTTTTTTGTCAGTGCTGTTTCACACTTGGACTGCAGCTTTATTTGTTGATTGCTATTCAAGCCCTGCTCTGAAAACAGAATAACAATTATTTGTAATTAGTTTTCTTTAGGAAATATCACTGTAGATCTGTAGATTTTCCTGAACAATAACGAATATATTTCAAAAATTGCCCCTGAGATGAACCATGAGTTATCCTACCAGACAGCAACAAGGGCATTTATATTAGAAGTACCCTCTTTGGAGCATCCAATAGAAAAATTAAATTAAACTCAAAATGGAGTCTTATTTTAATATTACTTCTTGCATACCCTTTGTATTCTGAAAGTTCAACTCCACCAACTTTAATTATAGCTTTCAAATATTCAGCACATTGGCAAATCATAGTTTGAGCTCAGAAAACAGGGATCTTTAATAAATTCAAACTTTTCACAATCATCTGGCCTTAGCCTTACTGACATTCACCTATGGCACATCCAAAATGGAAATGGGTTTTCCCTGAAAGCAGCTGGCAGCTTTAAAGAGAGACTTGCTTTGGCTTTCCCTGTTATCAATGTTTTCTTTTCTGGAAAACATTTTTTCCAGGATTTTACTGACAATGCCATAATTTATTACTCACAGCTCCATGAATTACACACAAACACGGGCCATGCAAAGTAAGCAATAAATCTTCAGGAGGGGGAAAGAGGAGAAATAAGAAAACTAGGAGTTAAAGCTGAAGCAACGCTGTTACACTCCTTACTTGCTCTGAAGCTAACAGAAGGAATGTCCAGTCTGCTGTTTCAGAAGCCAGGAGAAGCCCGCCTATAATCTGCATTAACAGGATGTCATTAGTACCACAAGATCAATGGTTATCAAGTTACAAAAAGGTGATGCAGCATTACAGCTAGTCATCAGCAACAACAGCTTTTTATAACCAAACCTTGCCAGCTGAGCTAACCCAGCAGCTCCCATCAACAGCAGGCCACTTCCTTCCCTGTCCCAGTTTCCACTGCTTTGCCAGCAATCTGCAAAGACCAGTCTTAGTCCCTCTGGTCCATGTCTCACCCCATCCCAGTATCCCTTCCCCAGCATTCCCTGACCTCACCAAGCCAGAGCTCACCCTGAGCCCATGCTGCTTCTCAGCCCATACATAAGCTGGAACTATAACCCGATACCTTTATTCCTTACCCAAATTTAGGTAAGTTTTGACAGAAGAACTGTAAAAAGGGGAGGGGGAGAAGGCACATTTTTCAAGTTGTGTTCTGAAACATAGCAACTTTGCAAATTGTTGCAACAGTGGTTTGAATATGTAGAAAAAATAAATTTTCCTTAAACACCTCCCTGGAAAAGACTAAATGACTTCTGACAACATTTCCCAGAATGGTTTCATTTTAAGCTGGCATCTGCAGCAGAAGTTTAAATCTCAACCTTCTAAAGTGTTGCAAATGACAGACAACTGAAAGTAGTGTTTGAAAATATTAAGCACCTGGTCAGTCTTCAGATTAGTAATACTGAGGAGTCCCATCTGTAACATACCTACAAAAAGTCCTAAAGAGAGTTTTTTGCTTGTTAGATAAACCTAACAAGAGGAGGGTAAATTATGCAAGACATGAAGACATAAAACTCTCAAACTGATGGCATAACCAGTGGCACTATTAACAAGTCCCTTCACAGAGTCCAGTAAAGCCTTTTCAGTTGAATGAACTTATTTCACCTCCTGTAAAACTCTCTTGGAGAGACCTTCCAAATTTGGTGAACCACTGGGACAGTCTCCCTGAGACTGCACACTGTCATCCTCTCTGGGGCAGTGGAGAAGAGGGAGTCGCTGGGGTCCCTGACACAATAATCTGGTTTGTGGGAATTTCCAGTGCCTACGTTTATTTAGGAGTTAAGCAGACAGGATGGACGCTCTGACATCAGCAGAAATCCATGCCAAGCTGTCCACAAAAGGTGTCCAAAGCCACTAAGTATCTACCAACCCATGCTGCCCCACCTCACCTCACTGTTTGTGACCTGCTAGCAACATGCGGGGAGTTATGTTGTGCCTTCTCAAAAATTACATGCTGTGACTATTTTTTTTAACATTTGCTTTTAAGAAGTGGTTTTGAAACTGGGCTTGAAACGATGAATCAACATATACAATCTCAGCAGCCTTAAGCAGAGAATAACAGTAACGCTTCTTGGACTTAAATCAAGACTCACTCTTGAGAAATTATTACTGGAAATAAGAGCAGATCTGCATATGAATTTCTACCATGTCTGCAGAAATATTTTGAAAAATAGGAAATGGAAATAAAGAAGGTGATCTCCAAAATCTGTAACAGCAGCCTAGGAGCAGAGAGAAGAGCTTGGAGGGTTGAAAGCATCTGAAAAAAAAAGGATAAACAAACTTCCCCTGGGCTTTAAAGGTAGGAACTAAAACCTAGATGAAAGGCAGGAAAGTGAAGCAAAGGATGAAGAACACAAGGCATACCCAGTAGAGCAAGGAATAAGTATGCAGAGCAACTAGAGACACAAAAGTGCATCAAAGTAGACAGAAAACAAACCAAGTAAAGACATATTGAGTCGGTTGGTGGTTGAAAACTTGGGAAGCAACCGAAGCTGTCCTAAAAGTCAGCCTATCTTGGACAATACCACATCACAATGTAGCTTTTGAACATGCACAAAGAAAGCAGGAAACAAGGTTATTGGGCAGAAAGTCGTGCTGGAGACTGTCTAACAGAACAAAAGATCTTCCCAAAGCAATTCAATGCAAGATTTCACCTTCAAAGAAGTAAAAAGGTTGGACTGATATTAACACTTCAGATTTAGTTGTGCCTCTGCGAGCTATGGTTAAATTTCCTTTAACACCCCAAGTGAAACAAACCTCTTTCAAAGTACACTGCTAACATTCCCCTTGAAAGGAGAAGCAAATTGTTACTGTTTGGCTTGCTAATTAATTATCCCAGAAGAACTACTCTGCCTTTGCAGGGATGTTAATTCTCACCTATTTTCTCTTGTGACCTTCACAAGTAGACTCTGCAATCAAGGCAAATTAAGCGGGTATCTTTTACTTCCGTCCAAGTGACTTCTGTCTGAGAGGATATAAAACCAGGGGGATGGGGGGGGGGTGGGTGGGTGTTAGTAGGATTTTTATTGTTCTAAGGATTTTTGTTAATGCTGGAACATAGAGGACCCACTCTGTCCTGGTTTTGGCTAGGACAAAATTAATTTTCTTCACATTAGCTAGTACGGTGTGGTGTATTTTTTTATTTAGTCTGAGAATAATGTTGGTAACACACAGATGTTTCAGCTGTCACAGAAGAGTGCTTACTCTAAGTCAAGGACTTTCCAGATTTCCAAGCTCTGCCTGTGACCAGTCGCACAATAAGCTGGGAGGAAGCAGAGACAGGACACCTGACACAAACTTGCCACAGGAGTATTCCATATTACAGCATGTCATGCCCAGTATATAAACTGGGAGAAGTTGGCTGGGAAGCCACCTTTCTTTGGGGTAGGGCTGGTCATTGGTCAGCAGGTGTTGAGCAATTGTACTGTGCATCACTTATCTTTCTTGGATTTTACTTCTCTCTTTTTGCTGTCTTCCTTTCCATTACAATTGTTATTATATTATTATTATGCCTTATTTTATTTCAATTATTAAACTGCTCTTTGTCTGAGCCGATGGGGTTTACCTTTTTTCAAATTCTTCTTCCCATCCCGCTGGAGGCAGGGGTGGGGAGATTTGAGAGAGTGGCTGCATGGTGTTTAGTTACCAGATAGGGCTAAACCACAACATGCTTCCATGTGGAGATGCACATCCTCAAACACCATGTAAAACATTAAAGGATATATACATATATACACATACACACATCCTTAGTTTCCAACATCTTTACAACTGTAATTTAGATGTTCAGGGGTATGGATAGGTGACCTCCAAAACTCCCTCCCAACCTCAGTGATTCTGTGATTGTCTAAATTACTTCCGATGTGACGTTTCTTTCAGCCTAAAGGTGTGCATGTAGGATTGTGAAAGCTGCACTGGCAAGCACCATATAACGAGTTTGGTTGCAACAAGGCTCTAAGACCATGTTAAAATCTGCAAGATAGTGAAAAGCTGCCAGAGAAACCTTTTAAAATAGGGTGTGAGCTGGCAAACAAAGATACAAGGACTCAAAGAGACAGCTATGAAGCAGATAGAATATGAAAAAACCACAATTAAAGTCAAACCAAGTTGGTTTTTTTTTTCAAGATTCAGTTTTGTCTCAATAAATAATATATTTCAATTTCAAAAAGCAAACAAAACCAACAACCTCAAATACACACTGCTTTTTCCACAAGCAAGTAATTTTGTGGCACGATGCTCTCCACCCTGCCAAGCTGCAATGTTTGAATGCTTGTCTCAAATTCCTATTTTTGCTGAGTGGCAATTAACCTGGAATTGTGACTGCAACACCGCAAGTGTGAATTGCCCCTTTTTGGTACTCTTGTGAGCATGACTCACAAATACATTTGTACAATGACAGATATAATGTACAGGACTACTGGGATGGAAGGTTCGCCAGAACAAGATTACACTTAAAAGAATAAATTCAGCCCGTAACTTATTACCCTGGCTAAAAATCATGAGCCAGCTCACCTTCGGGTATGGGTGCTTTCAGATCAGGTATATCAGAGATCCCTTTGGATAAATCCACACTTGAATACAAGATCTTGCTTCTTCAGCCTGTGCACGTGGTCTTTACTAAATGGGCCGCGGCAGTCCCTCAGCAATCTAGAGCTAGATTGGAAAGTGTGAACAAGCTCCAGATGTACTTTGAAACTCTTTGACAGATAGTACACCACCTTTCAAAATAGGAAGAAACCAGTTATAAAGAAGGGAGGAATCAAGAAGGCAGGCCTGAAACATGGCAGCTGGGCTGGGAGCTGGATGAAGGAAGCTGGCTCTGCTCTCACCAATACAAGCATGTCTGGTTTATTATGGTCTCCAAACTGCACAGACTTTGTTCTCTAAAAAACAAAGCAACAGACAAGAAACTTTACACTCTTCTTTAGAGTTTCCATAACAACATTTTTGTTACTATTTTAAGTGCTGAGAAACCCTGATTTATTTGTTTTCTCAGGCCTTCTAAGAAACTCAGTTAACTTCATCTCTCTTACATTGCAGAGATGTTTTCTGTTGAATACACTGAGAAAAGACTTATTTTGTTCACCTGTCCTAAACAGCTGTTAGATCATGCTATCCAAATTTATTTTCATTTCAAACCTCCTCCCTTGCTCTTTAGAGCTCTGGCTTTCATTTCCTGGCTTTTCAAAGTGTTTTGGAAGGTTTTCAAAATGTTAGGGAATGAAAGAAAAAATAATGTTGAAGCTATATACATACAAAACAGTGGAACTGACCAGTCAATTTTAATTTATTCTTTTAATTAAAATGAAAACCAGATTTGGTATGTAGTGTGGTAACTGGTTTCAGGACATGGGGTCACTGTATCTCTTATGAAGCACCCCAGAACAAAACCAGAATTTGAGAACCCTTTGAACAGCAAAACCATCATTCCCTTCTCTCCCTTTCCACCTATGATAATCATGTGCTTGAAAGACAATGATAAAAGAACAGATACTTTTTTTAAAAATTGAGAAAGTTACTTCATACAGAAGTTGCAAATTCACAAAATTGGAAGACTAAAATAATCTGGTTTATTTTATTTCGTCCTTCCAGCCCATACTGCTTGGCCAAGCAGAGAGACCAGAGCTAGTCTGGGCAAATGCCTTTGCCTCTGCAGCTCTCTACCAGCTTGATGGCCAGTGGTGGCAAGTAACATGAAGGACTCTGGCCTGAGCATGTGACATTTGCACAGGCTCCATCCTTATAGGTTTTTAGGTCCAGACTGGATAAAGCTCCAAGCAGGCTGGTCTGACCCCAGAACTTGCTTGAACAGGAAGCTGCGCTTGAGACCTATTGAGGTCCCTTCTGACCTGAAGTATCTTACAGCCCTATCTTCTTTCTTTATCTACAAAAAGGAGCTAAGAGGACTGTACAATTAGATCATTACTGTCACTAATTAAAGATGCACATCTGATGGGGAAAAAATAAGTATTCTTGATATTTCCATTGTCCCTTTCTTTGGAAATGTGACACATCACACAGTGTTCCATGAGCCGAGTAACATGTAAGTCTACACATATGACTACAAATCTCATGTTCACAAAGCATCACTCCTCTCTCCCCTATTTTCCATGTTTCACTGGTAAATAAGTATCTGAGATGAGACTGAACTGTGGCCACCTTCATGGGCCTGGCAGCTGGAAGGAAAGCTCAAAGCACAGCTTGGGCCAACAGACAAAGTTCTCAGTTGAGTGACTCAGATGAAGCAGGAAAATGTTCTGAGTAGATCAGAGTTTTCAGCTGACATTTTCAATAAGCCCAGGTTTCTAAGTTACACAGAACACCAGCAGTATTTTGTTTTCATTTCTTGTCCAGACACAAAAAAGGTTTGGAATAATTGGCCAATAAAACTTAGTAACATTTTTGACAGCAAGTGTTACTCATAAAATAGGACTTCAAAATTTTACTCTTACCCCTGCCCCCACAAGGCAAAAAGTGAACAATTTCTTCTGAAAACAAACCCTTTTCCATTTAACAAAAAATAATTCTCCGCCAAGAGGGGCGCTGCTGGATTTTCAACCACCTTAAAACCTTAAAAACAAACTTAGGAACTTTCATTAGTTACTTTAACCTTATAAACTGGGAAACCAGTTGCCCAACACACTGGAGTAATTCCTCTTTTGGATGGCTGCCAGCCCATCCTACTTGTTATATACATTCCCAGTTTTCCCCCAAGTCATGCTCTGCAGCAAGATCCTTGAGATGAGGAGACTGGGTGATTAATGTTTTCATCTGCCAGGGCATGCAGTGCTTGCATCCTTGTAGGCTCCTATCAAGCAGATGAGATCCTTGTAGGCACCACAGTGGGACTTCTTTTGGCACATCAGCAACAGCCTCCAGAAGAGGTACGTGTAGCAGCAATGCTGTTCTCTGTAAGCTTTACGCATAAAGCGTCTCTACGAGGAGCACAAGTGAATATGGTATTGAATGTAGCTGTTTTAAATCTTGGCAGGTGAGAATATCCTTGCTACACCTCCAGCTGGTATTCAATCACTTTACAGAAAGGAGTGAAATGATCTAGAGACTCTCCACTGATCTGAGGCAGAAATACCTGCTGAAAACAAAACCATCTGATTCACTGCACAGAGTAAGGTTAGTAGGAGGAGAGAACTGCAGTCAGCCATGTGTCCAAGAAAAAGACTATCACTGGAAATGCAGCACAGAGAAATATACTGTTGGGGCAAATTGAGATGGCAGAGGATTTTTTGCTATGAGCCTGAACACCTTTCAGCACTGTAAAGAGGGAAAGGAATATGCTGCAAGGGGACTTGGAAGCTGCTCCCCTTCCAGTTTCTATACTGCAGCCTCACAGAAAGATGAATGCTTGTTATTTAGTTATTTCAGCTTGTACTGGTAAGACTCCTAACTCTGATTTAAGATCTCAAACGCTCTATGGGTGAAGGAAAGACAGTTCACAGCTTTTTTCGGCTAGGGAGAGAGGGGAAAATAGCATCAATGTCTCAGCACAAATTTTATAAAAAATGTCAACTGTGTCATAAACCATCCAGAACAATCAAGAAGAGAACCAGGACTATGAAACACCGTCAGTACCAACCAAACCACTGAGTCCTCAGAGACCTTCGCATGCTTGGAGGATGCAGGTTTCAAAATGAAGTTGTAGAGGACACGTACCTAATAATGTCTTCCATTTGTTTAATAGATTTTACTCTTGCATTGCCCAGCACGGTTTTTCACATTCACTCTCCATTCACATTGCAAACAAGCATAGCTCTGAGATCTCCATGGCTATCTAGAGCTAAAGTTGGGCTGTTTTCTTCTGCAGTATACAAGAACAGCTCTAAAAAAATCAACAGTTCACTGAGCAACAGGGAAAGTATGCAAGACATATAGCTTGGATTAAAGAGTCATTCTGCCTTGCCTGTGAATAAAAAGACATAACAACGCAAGTGGGAATGCTTTGGGAAAGTGAGATGATTTAGGCTATACTTTCTTCCTTTCTCTCAGCTAAATGTGATCTTGCCCCTGCTTTCTCCAAGAGGGTATGAAATCACTACAGGAAAATCAAGAGAGAGAGCAATGACCAGAAATGGGTTGCATACAACTCAAAAAAAAAAAAAGAAGGCTGAGCTGAATGTATTCTTTGCCAACCAGACAGAACCATCTGCATTTCCTTGCTGAAGATCAGGCAGTCTCACAGGCAGTAAAAGGATTATGAGGCTGAAAAAATCAGCTAAAATACAGAGCTGTGTTTCCCTGAAGGCCATGTACAGATGCCTCATTCCAGACAGCAGCTGATAGCTGAGAAAGAGAACAGAGGAGCTGTTTTGGAAAATATTAAGGATTTGTTAATTTGGAAAAAAAATATATGCACTATGAACTTTAGGAGGTTATTACAGTCAAAGAATAAAAAGTAGGAAGACAGAAACTAAATATGCAAAATAGAGTCATTACTGTGAGACAGAGAAAAGGCAAATTCACCATCTAGGAGCTAGTTGTTTAATGTCATCGCCTAAGAATGAAGGTGGCAGGTCTGAGGCAAGAAACCAGGACTTAATGTAAATTAAGTCATTCATTATTCTTCCCTTCCTCTTGCAGACGTGCATATTCACATTACATAGAATTTGTTCCTAAAGCAGTGAAGACAGACACACTACTAAAGGGCGTCATGAAAGATGAAAAATTGTACAGTTACGTACTTGGTAGGCATAGGCGAGACCAGCGTGTGAGTCCAAAAAGACACTTCCCATATACAGAAACTATAACACAGGCATGTTTAGCTTAGCTTTCTAAAATAAGACTAGAACTACCTCAGACTTACACTTTTCTTGGAAGAAGGGCCAGTCTACTTGGCTTGTGTCTTGGGAATGCCCAACAAAGCAGACCTTTTTTCAGCAGATGTACCAGGCCAGCTTGGTCTTGTAGTGATAAACACTTAAAAGTCATAGAATTATAGAACAATTTGGGTTGGAAAGAACCTTAAAGTTCATCTAGTTACACCCCTCCTGCCATGGGCAGGGACATCTTCCACAAGACCAGGTTGCTCAAAGCATTCTTCTTTCAATCTTACTTTCACCAGACTTGCATTTCATTTTTGTTGAGAAAATCCAACATTGTTGAATCCATACCAGAATGGAAAACATGGACCAGAAGAGCCTGTCTGGTAGAATGAACCTCTGCAGTTATCAGAGATGTACCAGCTCACAAGGCCGCTAAGGATTTCTGAACCACACCAGGAATGGGAAAAATGTGCATATGTAAGAACTACACTGTTCTTTGGAAAAGTAAGTTTAGAGTAGGGGGTAGCAGCATGTTTGGGAATAGATATCCTGGGGACTGGACATCAGACTAACAGGGGCTGCTCATGTTGTACAAACATGGTAAATATTCCACCTCCTCCACAGACAAGACAACCTAAAAGGGCTGTGAGGATGTTTGGAGATATTTATACAATACTGGGTACCATCCACTTGAAATATCAAGGTAAGAATAATTATTCATTGTTATGAGTCTTGCTGGGTGATCACTGTTAGAGAAAAAGATTGCTTTACTCTTGTTTAAAATCAAAGTTGACAAGTGGGAAAATTACAAGATTGGAAATGCCTTGTAATATAGAGGGATGGTATTTCTCAGTCAAATGTATTTGAAGTTTTTTCTGAAATCACAAGCAAATTGAGTTTTAATTAGTTTTGCATACATAAAGTATATGCTGAACTTTCAAGTAGCAAAACTTCAGCCTGTTTGTTGTAGCTGCAATCTGCACTACTGCAGGTTAATCCAATGTGTGCTCTTTAAAAATCTGAAATGCTACTTCATGTTTACAAATCAGCCCATTGACTTGGCTCGGTCAAATGTGGTTTATTACTGTCTGTAGACATCAGAGAGAAGCAAAAATCAGCACGTTGACATTAACTAATGAAGGTAATGTAGACTGGCAAGTCCCATTTTGCTTCTGCATTATGTCACCAGCCTGTTGATTGTGTAAGTGGGAAAAAAATACCTGATGTTGCTCTCTGGGCATGCAATTTCAGAAAATAAAGCAGACAGATCTTATGATCTGCCTACAAACAATTTTTCAGCTTACAGTCTGCAGCTTTGTGCTACATGGTGCAATGAAGCACGTTTTCCTCAGCAAGGCAGGAGTTGTAGCACTCCTATTCAAATGAATAGTTCCTGAAAAAGTGAAGGGGCCAAACATTAAAGCCAAACTTATCAAGTACTAGTACACAGGCCAACAAAATTAGATTAGAGAATTTTGAATTTGGATGGTAATATGGCTGGGCATGTTTGAAATTATTTTCACATGACAAATACTTGCTTTCATGTCCAAACTCCAGGGCAACAGCCTGCAGATGCTAACAGGTATTACGCAGAAGCCTAAAGCATGAGTACCTAATGCTAAACACTGGCAATTCAATTCTCTGCCAGTACTATCACAGGGATGGCAATTATAACCCTTTTACTCTGCTTGACCTCACACTTCTTTCTGTCTAGAAACTTCAAAACTTCTATATATCCACATACTTCCCTGTGCCACACTGAGAAGCTGTATGCTTGTTTGGAATACTGCAGCATTTACTGTAAGGACACATACCAAAGAGTCATTCAAAGATTTTACTAAAATGCAAAATGATACATCACTTGTTTTACCATGAAGCCTTCTGCATGGAAAGAAGTCCCTTCCCCTGGGCTCATTCCTGGAGCTAAACAGAGAAGCTCTACTGGGTAATCACCAGCACCAAGTATTTTTTGCTCTCATTTATGCAGGCTAAAAGGCTGCAGGCTTTTCTCCCCAGTACTGATACATACACACCTATGCTTTTTATCCATTTCTCACAAATCTCAGCTAAGTCAGGTGATGCATTCGTTAGAAAGCATTATATGAAATGGAATTGTCTTTCCATATAGCATTTGAAAGGGCACTTCAAAGCATCTACATTCAGACAGCAGTGCATGGAGTGCCTTCCACATACTTTCAAAAACACTTCTATCCTCCACTGCAAGCAAAGAAGCAGCTTTTATCACTCCAGGTTCCACCATGAAGTAGCCGAAGAGTCTGTGTGTCTCGGAAACTTGCGCTTCAGCGACCATTTGCTCCCCAAAACTCTTCCTGAGGAAGAGGAAATATATGACATACCAGAGCTCACAGACTGCTTTGGGTATGAAATTCAGAGGAAGAATCAAGCCCTCATTAATATATAGCAAACACAACAGTGGCAAGAGCGCTCTGTGAATACACATGCTTGTATAAAACAGGGAAAGTTCACACTACACTGAAGCCCATAGCTGAAGATTAAAATCACAGAAGGAAGCATTAGTTAAGGAAAAACATACACAAAAGACCTGAAAAGGTTACAGACAAAGGCTTCTGAAAAGAAGCAAAAGAAACACAGAATCGTCCATAAATCTCATTTGCTTTGTTTAATTTCCCTGAGTGCAGAGGGAGATGATGTTGTCCAGGAAGCTAGGGACCAGGTTAGGAAAGATAAGGCCCAGTTAGAATTAAACTTGGCTAGGGATGTGAAAGAAAATAGAAACGGATTCTTTAGGTATGCTGCAAATAAGACAGACTAAGGACAACGTGGGCCCTCTCCAGAAGCTATCAGGAGAACTGGCTGCCCTCGAACTGGAGAGGGCTGAGGTTCTTAATGACTTCTTTGCCTCAGTCTTCACTGGCAAATGCTCTGACCACACCACCCAAGTCTTGGAAG
>WYDI02007856.1:0-21539 GCA_009867235.2 Psittacus erithacus | reverse complement strand
CAAGGCCAGGTTGGACAGAGCCTTGGGTGCCATGGTTTAGTGTGAGGTGTCCCTGCCCATGGCAGGGTGGTTGGAACTGGATGGTCCTTTCTAACCCTAACTATTCTATGATTCTATGATTCTATAATACAGAATGGCTTAAGTTGCCTATAAGTACTCTTCTAAGAAAGAGAGATACTCAGATCAAATGAGAAACTCATGTGAGACTGTCTGGGACTGCATTATGGTCTGGGATTTGTGATCAAGCTCCTAAATATTGTCTGCACTGGGACAACTGACTGCACTTTTCGAAGCAAATGGAGACGATTTATCTTAGACCACAATGATAAAGGATTGGATCAAATCACACTGCCTAGCATTTTCCAAGGACAAACAGGACACGCTTGCATAGGTGCCAGGCATCAGAAACTTGCAACTGGAGCATAAGTCGAGCTCTCGGAATGAGGAGGAGACAGACAGATTGCCAGAGAAGAAGCAGAATGTCCTCAGGGGCCATAAGTCACAATTATATCTTCTTACAGATCTCTAATTTGTTCTTAAAGATCCCCAGAGATGGAGGCACTTCAACCACCCCTAGCAGTCTATTCTGGTGCTCCCCTCTCCTTTCTGCAGTTGTGTATTTTTCCTAATGTCTCATCTGAAGCTTTTTTGCTCCTTTTTAAGACAATTCCTTCTAGTTCGCAATAACTATGAGAAAACAATACGGCAAACAGAACTGGATGATCTTAGGGTCCTTTCCAACCCTAAGTATTCTATGATTCTATGAAAAGAGATAATGAAAAAGGGGTACACAGCTAAACAGGCAGGCAGGGATGGGCATGCAAATGAAACCCTTTTGAAACAGTCTGCAAGTGTCAGAAATGAGACCTAAAAGAAAATTACTGTGTAGCAACTGGGACAGATGAAGCTCATTATTGCCAGTGGCCTACATGCTATGAAATGGGTTAGTATTGCTACAGCAACCTTTTTGGTGTGTCCCTGTAATTAGCACAAAAGTATTATTATTGTAATTAACTGAATCCCCTAGTACCTAGTGCAGTATTCATGGCTGTAAGCAGGTTAATGTGAAGATTAATTTGCACTAATTCACACTAGATCAGTGATGCTCAAACCAATCTGGCTACAGTGGCATTTTGTTGAATAACAGTATTTTCCTGTTGACTTAAACAAGGCACTGAAGCTTCAAGAAAGTCACATAAACCCATCTTAGCTTCCACTTGTGACAGAAGTTTTGTGATAGTTCTCTATCTTTTTTGGATAAATTTACTGTGAAACTCTAAGTTTCACTTACTTCTAAGTGAGTAAGAAATGCACTGGCTCTAGACTGGAAATTAATAGGGTAAAAGACTCAGGCAGATTCTTTAGCTTGCTTAAAGAGCTGGTTGGTCTCAGAACAAACTGTTTGCCTTTTCATCTTAGAGGGTTATGTTTGACTTCCAGGGCAAAGCATGGCACTGCATACACACAAGAAAGAAGATAAAATTCTTCCATGCACAAAACTCAAAGAACAAGAGACTGTAGGAATATTGAGAGGGAATTTCTCCCTTTCTTAGTTATAGACAAGATGAGAAAATCACAAAAACAACTACCTGGTGACTGAGAGAACATGGTTGAAGTCGAGCCAAATCAGGGTGGCTCGGTGTAAAGGGACAGGAAGAGAGAAGACAACTGTTTTTTGTTCCAGCTGCCTTTTATTCTTCCACTAAAATATAATGACTTGCAGTGGACAGATAATTTCTGTTCCCTGTTACCATTAGGATAAGGAAACACTGTCATCGCCTGCCAAATTAAGCTTCATAGCTTGAACTAAGCTGTCTTGTAGCTGCGATTATTCTTGCACTGTCTGGACAGAGACTTGCTACACAAGGAATGGCTAATTAAAGATTTTCTTTCTCTCTCTTCTGAAGTAAGTGTCAAACTAAACTTTGTAACTTGCCTAGCCTGCCTTCCTTCAGAGGACTACAGTCCTGTAGGAATGGTTTTTGTTAACATCTAGAACTGCCATTCCTTCAGTTTAAAGCTGCACTCTTTGGTCATCCTCCTGCAGAGATGCATTATTGCAATAATGCGAAAGCAACAGATCTGGACCCTCATAATCTAGTCCTGCTGCTGCATCCTTTCCTGTTCACTTCCCTCCCACCCTGTACCTTGAGGTGGGCAGATGACAGGATTCATAACGGCTAATTTTAGCCTATTGTGGTTTATCTTTTAAGGACCCTAAAGAGAAGCTCATTCACAGCTCAGTTCAGGGCTATCATCCTCTACAGGACCTTCTGTCTCCACCAAATACAGGAGGACTCTGGTGGACCAGTCTTCCTTGCCCTTGACAACAACAGCAGGGTTTTGTCTGTGCCAAGCCCTTTCTCTCCCATCCTCGAAATAAATGAAACCCCAGGTTTCCCCCCCACCTCTTGTCCTTTTCTGTACCAGCCTGAGAATGTAATTTCACAAAACACTGCACTTTATGGCAAAACTAGCCTATATGTCTCTACCCCCACCGCCCCATCAGTTCTCGTCTGGGGTTACACTATCGATGAGGCTTGAGTTAAAGATTAGTCCTCTTTTTAATGAGTGTGACAGTGGGGTCAGTGAGCTGTGTAAAAGTAGATAGAGATCTTAGCAGCTTTGCCAGCCCCTGCAAAGCCACAAAGCTTGAGGCTTCACAGCTTCTTCATCTCCTTTGCTGGTCCTTGGGCCCATCCATAATGCATTTCTTTCTTCCTTTCAACTGTCTGTGTCACCTCTCCACTACTCTTCTGAAATTACCTGTAAAACCATTTTTAAAGAATAAGCCTTCTTTCCCTTCCTTTTCTTCAGCCTAACTGCTCTTTCGTCTCTTTTCCCAAAGCCATCAATATCCCACCCATCCCATTCCTGGTGTGGTCATGAGTTTTTTGAAGATCAGGTAAATTAGATTTTCCTTTCTATAGATGCATCTGGGTTTTTTACCTGTTTCCCTACCTTCTGCCAGGTATTGAGCTTGTTGGGCCCAATTTGTCTCCATTCTTACATCAGATATATGAAGAGTGGCTCGTGGTAATTTCAGGGGCAATTTGCTATCATTACTTTAACTTTCCTTTTCACAACGCCATTTATTTGAAAGACAATGAAGCTGAGAGATGCTGAGTTGGGAGTGGAAACAATAAAGTGAATAAAGGGCAGTGAAACAAGCTCTCTGCTTTTATAAAATGCAATATGAAGCTCTCTGGAGGGTTAGGCAAGTCACAATTTAACCTTTTAATACCATTAAATATGTATTGTAAATACATAAAATTGTAAAGGACAATAGATAAAGCTTTGTTATTTTAATAAAGGTAAACAGAAGCGGAGAACATCTTACTATTCCCAGCTTAGAAGACACAAAAGAGGAGGACCTAATGACACTAGAAACACAGCTTTAAAATCTTTTATAGTCAAGCTTTCAACAGGGCATAATAGTTCATTACCAAAAAAATATGTGTCTTTTAAATTACGAGCCTAGTTTGACTTTCATGTGTTATTAGCTCTCAGTGGAACTGAAGCATTTAAATTGATTGTAATGAGACATTAGCAGACGCGATTACTGCAGCAAGCCATCCCTGTTTTGAGATGGCTGGCTCAGGAGGCCTCTAAAAGCATCCCAACAGGCAGCGAGTATTGTGCACTGACAAAGGGAAACAGAAATCAGCTTTGTAGAGGTCTGCCACGCAGCTGGTGTTGCTGTGCTGAGCACGCCAAGCTGTTGCTCTGAAGGGCGCTAGTAAAGGAGGGCAGCACCTTTTCCTAGGGTAGGAAAAGATGCCAAGGGGATTGCTGGTTAAATGCACGTATGTTTTTAAATATATCTAAATGAATTTCTGCCAGACATTAAAGAAAGAAGAATTAAATCTCCAGTAAAAAAAAAAAGACCAAATCGAAGCAGGCTTCTCAAAGCAATAGCCTTTACTCACGTATCTCTGTCAAAATAATGCCGAAGGCTGAAGGTGAATCTATTCTGAGAGTTATAAGACTTCTTATCTTGTGACTTCCACCTCAGCTCCTTTGTCTTCAAAAGCCTCTCACCCTTCTCAACCTTTTCTAGTTTCTGCTACAGTTTAAGTACAATTCAACAAACAACCTATGTCCATGACTCCCTTTTCTCCCCTCATCTTTCCTGAATTTTTTGCTATCTGATTATGCCAAACCCCTGGAATAGTGTCTCACAATTACCCTGTTTTCATGTAGGAATATCATAGCTTTAAGACTCTCATCCATGCTTGTGTGTGTATACACACATCTTTTTGTTTATTCATCTATAGTGATTGCGTAAGTTAATTTTCTAAGGCAAGCAAACTGAAAAAAAAGGGTTATGAAATACTCTGAAGGGAAACCATTGCAAATGTGGCAGCTGCTAAGAATCACTATGACTTTCATATTCCTTCTTCCCCCAGAGGTTACTATCACAGCTGGCTGAGGAAACAACTGTAGCATGCTCACAAAGAGCAGAAGAGGCCTGGAGAAGGCAGAATTGCCCTTTGGCAGTTTGATGTCTTGCTGGAAAGCTTGTCAGCCTTATTTACATTTTCATTTGCATGCCAGCCTCTACAAGGCTTTATATTGGATTCTGCTTTAAAGTATCTCCTTCACTAGATTCACGATGACCTTTACATGTCTTCCCACATTACCCTCTGGGGCTGCAGCCCCGGCTCACTGGGCTATCCAGAGGACTAGCAACAAGAAATGTCAGGCTAAGCATGACATTTATCCAACCAGTTGGCTGCTTGTAAGGTAATTTTGTTAATATTTATTTTTGTTAATATTTATTTTTGTTAATTATTTCCAGTAGGAGATTAAAGAGCAGCGTGAACAATGGTCACATCCTGCTAAAGGAGCGTGCTAAGGGAAAATCCCTTTCCTGTAAGACAGGACCAAAACTGGCAGTGTGCATCACCAGACAGTGGCTGCCCCTGAGAGCAAAGAAAGCAAGAGGGATGAATGTAGGCAGTGAGTGGTTACTATTGACATGATTTTTGCTGACAGACTGACAACAGAACTTGGCAGGGTTATACCCACTGGCTAGTTAAGAGGAGCACTGCCATATACATGCCCTGCTCCAAATAAATCACAGCAGAGGCACAGAAGTACAATTCATGTACTAGCCCCAAGCCTGTCAGGCTGCTACAGAAACGCATGGCCTTCCTTGTACCCCAAATAATGCCAAGAGCAAAAATGCACAGATCATGAGAATTATCATGAGAGCTTTGTTGCACATTTCAGTCATGACAGAAAGGACTCCAGTAAATATATTTTGATCAAGTCATCTTTCAAAGCTGATTAAGTATCCCTGGCATAGAGGGTGGTGTTTTTATTGTTATGGGCAAATCTCAACTTTCCAATAAATCTGCTACTTCAGGATTTCCAAACACAAAAGCATCCTTCTCCCAGAGTTACAGAGAACGCCTCTGGAGATATGGATACCATCACCACCAGCGGGTGGGCTGGGGATGCACAAGGAGTTGGGAGGGGACACAGCCAGGACAATTAACCCCAACTGACCCAAGGGATGTTCCAGACTGTATGGTGTCATGCTCAACCTGTAGAACTGGGGGAAGAGGGAAGAAAGGGGGCACCCTGGAAGTGATGGGATTTGCCTTCCAAAGTAGCTGTTATGTGTGATGGCACCCTGCTTTCCTGGAGATCGCTGAACACCTGCAGATGGGAAGTGGTGAATGAATTCCTTGTTTTGCTTTGCTTCATGCATGACTTTTCCCTATTAAACTGTCTTTGTCTCAACCCACAAGTTTTCTCACTTATACCCTTCTGATTCTTTCCCTCATTTCACTGGGGGAGAATGAGCAACTGGCTGCATGGTCCTCAGTTGCTATCTGAGGTTGAACCACAACACGAGCACAAGGATATATAGATCTGAAATGTCACAGTTTCTGGTGGATGAAACCATGCTGTCAGTCTGTAATTTCAATGCTGGAGGTTTCTGTCAATCTCTCTCACGCTTGATCTGCCACAGACACTGAACCTGAGTTTAGAGTGCTGGCCTAAAAGCAGAATTTGGCCTGGCTGAGACTGGCGATCTGGGTCAGAAATGGCTGCATGAAACACTGCAATGATATCTCTATTTTAAGCCTTGCCATTCTTTATCACAATTTCACTGCGCAGGTTTGAAGAGACTTGCATGGACAATGTCAGGAGGAACAATAAATTCTGGAAGGGCTGTGACATGCTGCCTACAGCTGAAAAGAATCTAAACTGAAGAGATCCAGGATCAAAGGACCTGGGAAATGTCAGTTGGATGGTAGGTAATTCTATCAAGGTTCTTGTTACAAGGTTCGATGCAGCAAGTATGGGAGAACAAGCTTTGCAACAGATCAGAAACAATTATCAGAGTAATCCCATTTGGCTATAAAAATATCTAGTCATTTAATACTGCTAAGCCTTGTTTGTAATCACAGAGCTTAATGAGAACAACTTATGTGGAAAGGAAAGAAGAGAAATCTCTGGAGAAGAAAGCCTGCTAAAGAGGACATTAATGAATGCAAGTAAATTCGAGGTTTTAACTGATTTTATATAGGCCATGCTCTATTCTTAGTGGATTTTTTTTTTTAATCAGCCAACCCAAGGCCAAAACTGGTTTGAAGCTTATGAAAGTGCACTTCTGTTTTCACACTGTGCCACATAGGCAAGTCTCACGGTAAAGGTTTCTTTTGTTTGAAGGAGATTCTGCCTAATTTCTGTCAGGCAGATTTAGAAATAATCACCATCTATAGAAGGATGAATAGCAGCCCAATCTATAATCCTCATTACCTGCCAGAATGTCAACGTGAACTTAAATTCTGGCAAGTATTTTGCAGATATGAACAAAGGGGGAAAGGTATTGGACAAAAGCAATGTCATTTAATTCAAATCTTGACCAAGAAGAATGATACTTAGTGATGAGCGAGACCTAACATCTGGGAAGAGCCCAAGAAGTATTCTCAGCATACTGAGAAGGATTCACATGTTTCTTGAGAAATCTGTCTCCTCCTTGCCATGTTTCAGGTATTTTGGATATCACACCCCAAACCCTATGGACTGGTTTGGTCAATAACGGACAGTAGTGCTGTATGATTTCAGCCAATTTACACTGTAAATTTGAGGGGTGTAAAAGCTGGTTCTCAGGGGTTCCCAGTGATAGGACGAAAAGCGATGGGCACAAATTGAAATACAGAAAATTCCATTTGAACATTAGAAATAACTTAAGTAATTTTGTTATTCTAAGGGTAACTGGAACAAAGAACAGGCTGCCCAAAGAGTTGCAGAGTCTCCATCTGTAGAGCTATTCAAAACTTGACTGTACATGACCCTAAGGAGCTCACTTTTGCTGACCCTGCCAGAACAGGGGTATTGACTGAACTAGATGATCCAGCTGCTTTCCAGCCCTGACTATTATGTGACTTTGTGAAACAATGGGTCTAATTCTCTCTGGTTATATACAAAGGCAACATACTGCAAAATTGTTTCTACTCTTCTCCTTAGAAATGCAGAGTTGGTAAACCCATTGGCAAGATAATGTATGGTTAGCAACTTCAGTCCTTTAGAATGCAAAGATCATTAGAATACATAAAATATTACAGTTAGTTGTACTAGTGTCCCCTGGCTCACATTATCATCTCTGGTGATGATGCTCTTGGACAACTGGGTAGAGCAATGTAATGGTTTAATATCTGGCTATATTTAATATGAAACACCCTGCTAGTGGTTGTGTCCAGGATGGCTACAGGTCTGCCAGCATTTCAAAGCTTTATAATAGCCATAAAAACTCATGAAGTATAGCAATGAGTCAACCAGTACTTATAATTGCTGGCATTTAGTTCCAGAGATGATGACTAAGAATCTATATTTGAAATACCTGGAGTTGGTGGAGTTCAAGTACAAATCCTGGGGAAGATTGATTAAACACTACATTTTTGTGAGTTAAATACACTGAATGTTGTGTAGCTTACTAGTTGCAGAACTTTTTGGGGAGCTCTTTAAAACACTTATTCTACACATGCACTACAATTAGCGCACTATTACTATTTAGTTATCTTACAAAATGGGTGTTGTTTTGACTTGGTGTTCCCTGAATGCAGAATAATGCCATGCTTGGCATTCAGCTTCCTGCCCTTTCATCAGCAGAGGTGGCTGCATTTCACATTTTCAGAGATAATGTTTAGGAAATCTCCTAGGCATCATTTTCAATGGCAGATGTCTTGTCTCCTATGCTCAAACACAGTGTGATAACATTTCAAATGGCCTTTCCTCTCTGCGATAACCAACCCTATGCAAAATTAAGTTGAAACAAAGACTTGGAGAATTAGTATCATAATGTCTCAGATGTTTCTCTGTCAGAGGAGTTTCACTATAAAAAGCATGTCCCAAGATTATACACTACATTTATTTTTATATGGCAGTTTATGTAATTTATCTGAAAGAGCGTTGATATTCCAACCCACACACTAACATAATTTACAATTATATTGCCTTTTAATCCAGAAGAAACCTGATGTTTTTCACAAACCTAATGCAGCACAAACACCATATAGCAATGGCATCTACCTCAAACGTGTCAGTCACAGCTATAAAAGTTCTGCAAGTAAGTCAAAGTGACTAAATTAAAATGGTGCTTGATCTGCAGATTGAGTAGATTAATTTAACGACAGCTTTATGTGAAAGACCTACAAATTGTTTCAGTCACACTCAGCAAAAGGCATATCCACCAAAAGATGAAAGGCTGAGTCAGCCCTCACAGATGTTAACCAGAGGTTAAGACAGACATTGATCACATTTGTGTTCTCAGGCTGGTCTTTAATTTGCATGTTTTTAGGTACATGCTAAAGGTGTAAGTAAGATGACAATTAGGCTCTGTATGTTTCCAGATCAGTGCTTAGGCCTTTACAATTCCCATTACTTGAGTGGGTGACGTTAAAATTTGAATTCAAGTTATTTACTTGCATGTCAAACTCAAATGTCTATTTTGTTCTGGGAAAATGATTAAAATACGTTTCCTCAATGAAAAAATCAACTTTTAAATCTAAATACAAGTTGCAGTAGGGATACAATTTTTCAGCACAGACATTCAAGCATTAGGCCTTCCTGACCCTCTTTCCCCCCTCCTTCAAACAGCAGTTTTGGGCAATTTACTATTTTTTCAACAGTTTCTACCTATGGCTTTATTTTTCTGATTTTTTTTTTCTTTCCCTGTATTGAGTTCTCTCTCTGACAAACATTTCTATTTAGGAGCAAGGAAAAATCAGTTTATATATATAGGCCTGAAAAAATCTGACATGTTTCAGGTATTCTGAAGCTCACGTTCACATGAAATATCATGTATATTTTGCCTTCATTGTATACTTTAGAAATAACTCCTAACTATAACACAGTCTATGATCTAAGGTATGGTAACCGAACACTGGGGGAAGATAAAAGGGGTAAAAGAAGGACGGAAGGTAAAAGTGCTGTTATTGTACAGATTCAAAAGAAAACGTGCCAGGTAGCTGATGAACTTAAAGTAAAACACGTCTTAGTCATTTTTCTTTCCATGTTTCACAGCTTAAAAATACCTTCCATGATAAATATAAATCATTAATTCTTGATAAAATATTTTTGTAAGAACTGGTTGACAGGCCTGTAGAGAACATCTACAGCCTAAGCTTGTTTCTTGCTCTATTAACTAAGCATACCAAAAATAAACTGAAGCAGAAAATTTCAGTGTTTCAGTCTTGAGAAGTTTAGGTGCTTCTTTGGGCAACTACTGACTCACACTTTATTTTAAGTATCTCAAAAAAACTGAGGTCAAATGTGGGATTTTAAGTCCCATGAATAGTGTAAGGCAAAAGCTGGACTAATTTATGAACGGCAGATAAACCTGAACTAAAAGTTACAGATGCAGTTCACAGTAATTCTACTGGAAAAATGCATAAAAATCATAGAATCACAGAATGGTTTGGGTTGGAAGGGACCTCAAAGCTCATCCAGTTTCAACTCCCTGCCACTGGCAGGAACACCTTCCTCTAGACCAGGATTCTCAAATCTCCATCCAACCTGGCCTTGAACACCACTAGGGATGGAGCGCATGCAGTCCTTCCTACTTTATGCTCTCCAGCTCTTCTACTTTTGCTGTCTCATATCACTACCATTCAGTACCTATGCACAGATGCAAATTCAATTAAAACAAAGCAGAATTTATTCACATCTCTGAAAAGACAGGAGAAAGGGGACTATGAGTGTCATCATTTCAGTGATCAGGTGCGAATAACAAGAATGAAAGAGTAAAACCTAAGGGAGACATTTGAGCGCAAAGTATTTGCACAACATAAACTTTAAAAGACCAATATGCAATTGCCCCCATAAAGATATCTGAGTTGCTCCACAGAGTTGTTTAAGGAATCTTGTAAAACTAGATCAGTCTACCATTATAATTCAGATCAAATGTGAACCAGAGGAGAGGAAACCAAACATGAACAGGAAACACTTAAATTACATTCAGTATTCTGGAACAATTTGTTTAACTCAAACAGAACATTTTAGAATGTCTACAGAAAATTTTAGAGGTTTTAACTGACAAATTGCAAAATATTGTGAAATGAAAGTAATTCCATCCTGGAAATTCTGTTTTGTATGTAGGAGTTCTGCTTTCTCCCTCCTCTGAAACTTGGTTCTGTGTTGGATGGGTATATTTCACTCAAGTATTTAACCCTTGCGGCTGTGCCTCAAAGGAGAGAAATACAGCCAACTGGTGGCAATGGCTGAGTTTCACCTAATACCACTTGCTAATGATTTTACTTTGCATTTCTGAACTACAGCCCAACCCAAAGCCAGCAGCAGCCAGCGTACACTGTTACTTCCCCATGCAAAGTGCATCAAGAACACCACCTGAGAAGGACAAGGATAGTCTACGGAACATTAAGTAGAAAATAATTTTGCCCATTTCCAGTTTTTTATCTGGTATAACAGTTTATTTTCTCAAGGCATATTTTGGTAGTGGGAGACACAGATCTACTACTACAGACAAACTGAGATTAACAGTACCGTAAATACAGAGAGAATAAAATACCATTTACATGAAAAGGTACTGTACACTGAGGATGATAGTATTTACTTTCTTCAAACAGCTACAAGCAGGTTTTCTGAAAGCAAGCAGAAATTTTCCTTAGCAATACTTCCATTACTTTTCTTAGACACTGCTAGGTAGAAACATTTGCTCCTTAGTATTACTGGCTCCTTTGAATGCTTTTTCTACTTATATATATTACTGAAGGTAGCAAAAATGCTCCTGAGTATACATTTTACTTAAAATATAGAAATAAATAGCTATAAAATTAAAAAAAACCCCAACAAAATGACTAAGTGAACTGATTAGTCTGCCTGGCCAGTTCACTCATTCAGTTTCAGCATGTGGCTGCACCCAACATGGTTCTATCAGTTCTTTATTATTTCATAACGTTAAAGGTTATTACCACAATACAAACCAAGGGATAATAGTGGGTTCTTAAATTTGCATTTGCTTAGTTCAAGTGCACTAATCCCTGTCTTTAAAGCCTGGCACAAACAGTATTGTAAATTGTGCTTATAGAGTCTTGGGTTTCTATTGTCTTCCAAACAAGAAACATCTCATCAGGAGTACAGTAATGAATTAGAAAGAACAACCCGTGTCCTGCTCTGTCACTTTACAGGCTCTTCAAACACAACACACTGGACAGTGTGATGTGAAGATGACATTAACTCTCAGGATTTAAAATCTGTTGTCAATCCAGATTACACTCCCGCCTGGCTAAAATAATAGGAGATTTCTGCTAACACCAAGGAAGTATTCTGGGAACAAGGACTCCGTCTGTAGTTTTGTCAGGCTGACTTTTGAGGAGTGAGTTGGTGATTACCAAGTAGAAATATGAGGATGCCATAAGCATTTCCCTGTACTACAAAATAAAAACTGTATATTCATATTAATATTAATCTTTAGGCCGCCAACTAACAGCCCTAAATTTGCACAGGACAGAAGATAGCACAGCAATGTTCTAGAGGCAATGAATCAATCTGCACAGATGAGCATCACTCCTGTTTGCATACTGGCAAGTGGAATGACAAACATTCTCCATCTTTGACAGAAAAATGAGGACCAGAGAAGCAGCAGGAATTTAGGAGGGCCTTCAGCCTGCAATCTTATGGGATTACAGACACTTTCATGTAGGGCTATATAAGAGGGTCTCCACAGAATTTTCTTCTTCTACACATGCTTATGGTAGGGAAAAGACGGATAGTGTTTCTCTAGAGCAATGTGCAGTGACTGCAAGTGCAGCTCATTCTTGGGACATGTATCTAATGACCTGCCTGCAGGATTCAAAACTGTAGGGCCTTTACTAGAGCTGACCCTGGATTTCAGTCAAATCCTACACCTCTATTTACAGGCAGCTTCTCTTACACTAGATTGTAACTACTCTGTGGTGATGACACAGCCATAGCAACCAGCACCCTTTTGAGCATGCATGTTCCCTGAAAATGTGGAGAAACTCCATCGAAAACTGACATGAGCAGCTTGTCTCTTGGAAAGACCGATACTGTTCATGTCATTGATCATCTAGACACTTTGACTGCCATGCAGGAAAGAGAGCATTTGTACCACTTTATTTCACTGAGCTGACATGTGGCTCTTACTGATTTTTGGTGCTGAATTCTCCAGAACTGCCTCTATTACCCTCCTTACCTGGGAGGTTTCAAGGACAGACAGATCTGCTTCTCATTTCAACCATCTGGCAGCATGGAAGGGGCAGGGGCAAAAGCACTAAAAGCTCCTTTCCCCCCCCTTTTTTTTTTCATATTAGCATAATGCATCCAGATGCCAAGACACTGAGAACCACTAAACAAAGCAAGCAACAGCATCCACAAACGAGTTAAACTCATTTATGAGATGTATTTTGCTTACAAGTGAATATTTTTAATTGTTTTTTTACAACTTGAATATCCTCTACTGCTTGTACAATCATATGAGATCTAAAAGAAATCTCTTATTCAGGATTAGGCCTTTGCACGTATTTGCCTCCCAACACAAGGAACAGACCAACATCAAAGGGCACACTGTGTTTATGAACGCCGTTTCTCTCTGCTCTAGTTGCCAAATTTGTTCCTTTCATGCACTGTTTGATTAGCTTTTAAAATGACGCTTCTCTGCCTATCTGGATATACAAAAGATCTTGCGGTTTTTCATTGACACATCATCCTTTACTATCTTCTGTCTCTTCCTTGCCATAAAGTTATGTTTTCTATTCTCAACATTGAGGATACGTCTAACCTATCATTCAAGCCCATTTTTCCACTGAAGGACTTCTCCCTGAAAGCACACTGCTTTTATTGCTGGGGTCTCTATGGCTTTGTTTCACACCCATCATGATTTCAAACTGAGAATGCTGCAAAACAGCATGCAATGTTACTTTATCGGTCTCTTCAATAAAAAGTAAGACTAGATTTGTTATATAGTCAATAGTTTTCAATTCCATGCACTAGAGCTTTCTGTACTCAAGAGTCAGTACTATAAATGCATTTCTCTATTTAAAAGTATCATTTGTGTGTGTGTTTGAAAGAGGAAAATAGAAGTGTTACAGGCACACAAGTGTGTGAGCTTACACATTGCTGCTGCAATCCCCAGTCACTTTTGACATAGACAAAAAGCATGGTTGCACAGCTACACAGTCCCACATTAGCTTTAGATAATGCAAAGTGAAAAATAACTCTCCAAAGAGTAATTGCACCTTGTACAATGTCCTATTGCACCAAAAATGTTGACCGTCAACTGCCATGGGACTTCACTGTACACCTGAGGTATTTCAGACCGAAAGAAGAAAAAAAGACCAATTTCAAAGTTAAGGAATTTTACCTAAGATGTTTTCCCCCTGCCATCTATATTTTACATGAAAGATAATCTGAACGTAGGTGCCTTGGCTGGCTTCAGTTGTAACCAGAAGGCAAAAGCTGAAAATGATTTCCTTTTGGAGAGCAGAGTTCTGCTACTCTGGAGTGCTATGCATCAGTCCTAAAATATTACCTCTATTCGGAAATGAATAGGAAGCCAACATACTTCTTTGAGTTGTGGCGTAGTGCGTGTCCAGCAGGATGACCACACAGACGGCTGTACCTGGACCAGCACTGGCAACTAGGGGTAGCGAAGGCACGGTGCTCCACAAAGAGCACTGCTGTCCCTTACTACGAGGTGGGAGGCATGTATCACAATACCAAACTCATCTCCAGATAAGACAACTGTGTTCTCCAGACCAGAGAGGATTTAAAATACAATTCTTTAGTCACTGTTGTTTTCCCTTCAACATTGCTCCCAGGCTATGACGACAAAAGGAGCAGCAGGCACGCACCAAGCTTGAAAAGTTATCTTTGCCACATCCTCTGGCTATTTTCCTTGATCTTATCTGGACTAAACTTCAAGAAGCTGGTCTCATCTGTGCCCAAGCCTCCATACCACTGCCTGGAGACTGAACTAGCTGGTAGCTTAATTTATTGTGTTATAACAAATAGCGAGTCTGGAGCTCTGGAACCCACAAGAGCCATATGCCCGTATCATAACTTTCTCCTTTTAGGGTTGCTTTTCCTGTCCTAATTTGTACTTCCTCAGTTACAGTACATACATTTACATGGTTAATGTTCAGATTGCTGAGATTACACCATAGTGATGCATGCAGTATAAATGCCTAGACAGATGGATGCAATATCACAGATTTCTGAAAGGAGGAGAACTTGCAAAGCCAGAAGCTCACACTTCAAGAAATCTCATTTGCTAGCACAGGGGTCACTGAAAATAGATCTGAATGCTTAAAAAGCAGTGAAATACTCTTAAATAAAGCACTGCTGAGAAAGGTATATACTCCTTCCTAGAAATAGGCTCTAGTCTGTTCGGCTGCCAGGAAATGATCTCAAGAAATCCTGATTTTTTTTCAAATATATGATTTATAAAGAGTAAGTGCCAATCTGTTCTGCAGACTGAGCCTGTGGCAAAGGCCACTCTGCCAATAGCCTTCCTCTTTAGGTAAAAAATGATGCTAAAATGAGACCTCTTATTAATTAATCCAGGATCTGTCCTGCAGCTTCAATGTTTCACACATGGAATAGATTATTTCTAAGCTGTGGTGCAAGTTTAAATCACTACAGAGTAAACAGTTTGGACTAATACCAGAGGAGAGGTCTCTGGAAGAGAGTGTTTCTCTCTCCAATTACCAGTAATACAGCAATAAGACAACAGGTGCTGTTCTGTCAAACCCTCTTTATATTTGATAAAACAACCTTTCCTTTCCACCCCACGGATTAAAACCCCGCACCCGAAGCCGCACAGAGACAGGAGCGACGACTGCTCCTGAGACAATATGCTGCTGATAAAAGGAAAAGTGAGATTGTCACTCATGACCACCTGTCTCTCCTGAGGAGGGACACAGGTATTGTACAGCAACTCTGACATTTCAATCCCATAAGCTCTGCTTTTCAATTCCTTTCTGGTAAAAACAGCAATTAAAAATATGCTGCCTTCCCGATCTTTAAAGGTTACTGGCAAGATAATATTGACAGACATTAAAGGAGCTCCTTCATGCAGAGGACATAATGAAGCAAGTGAAAATTAGAGCAAAGAATGAAAAGCTGGTGAAATTTAAGAAGCAATGCA
The DNA here is from genome assembly GCA_009867235.2 of Psittacus erithacus. NCBI lineage: Eukaryota > Metazoa > Chordata > Aves > Psittaciformes > Psittacidae > Psittacus > Psittacus erithacus. The sequence goes on along the minus strand of WYDI02007856.1, from coordinate 5,893 downwards.
TACATTATAGGAAATATACCTTTCCCTACTTAGCTGTGCTATATCATGTTTCCCACAGTTTGTTTCAGAGTCCCCCTTTGCCTTTCATCTTAAACGTATTTCAACACTGTTGTTATGCAAGATGGGGAATCATTCATTTTAACGTGATACTGAGCATATTACCACACAAAAACAGAGAGAGGCTACCATTTTACTGATTATCTAATTAAGAAGCTCTACAATGCAAATTCTTTGCAGCCCCTTGCTGCACACAAAAGATGCTGCATCTGAAAAGCCACATGCACGTAAAAGCAAAGAATTTGTAAGTGCTTCTGATTTTAGCTTTTTCTTCTTCTTGTGACAAAAGCCACAGCTATCACTCTCTTTAACTGCTGATAAAAGCAATTTAATGACAGGTAGATTTGCTGATTTGTAGCTTCTTTGAACCCCCCCAACGCACTCACTAAAGGAAAGTAACTTTAGCTAGAAAAGAGATCCTCACAGCGCTATAGTGAATAATTCATCATTGCATTTTCCTTTTCATCTCATTTTTGCCAGTAATGTACACAACTGAAAATATTGAAAAATCTAAAAACAACCACAGACAAAGACTTCCAGCAGCAAAACACACATAAAACTAGCAGGCAGGTTTCCCCAGCTTATATAATAATAGCTTTAGCTCAACAGAACCCCCATCACTCACCGAGGACTGAATTCACTTGAACAAAAGCAGAGCCCAGTCACCCAGTGCAGCTTCGCAGGACTCTTAATGCGAGATGCTCCTGTCTGCTGTTCAGTTCACACTTGCCTTTATAACTAAGCCAACCAACAACATTCAGTTGCTGAACCTGATGAATTATAAAACGGTAGCTCCCAGACTCTCATATTTTACATCACAGGGGGTGGTCATCCAGCATACACACTGCCTGTGTACATATATTCTGCTATAACTCATCCTGATAAACACATCAGGGCTGGCAGCAGTGACAGTAATTGGTGCTCAGGATGTACAAGCACAAGCCAATAGAGCACACTCCCACCTCCTGCTCTGTGCAACATCTCTACCTGTCAATCACTGCACCTTGTTAAGGTGGAATGATCAACTGCACTTTAGGGGAGAAGCAAAACTTGGAGAAGAAACCATCTGCTGATATGAATTCACTTAAACGTTTCTTAATACAGTAGTAAATGTAGGTTCAACCTCCTCTAGATGCGGTTTTTATGGTTAATCTTCATAAAATCTTCCGTTCTTAAAGACACAGCTCTTGCTTAGTGACTAACACACAGTTTGTAACTTCCACTATTATGAATGGAAATTATTCAGGCAAATTCCATAGGCATTAGCAAAGATAAATGAAAACCATTACTCCAGGAAGAATGACAGCTAAAAGCAATATAGGTGGTAGGTGAAATGAGGTGCACATTTTACAAGGCTCTAAAAAAATGCTGATAGGTTTTAAGAATATCCTCTAAGTTACAAATACGTATTTGTAATGCTCTTCACTTATGCCTGCATTGCTTTTAAAGGAAATTTATAGCTACAAAATAACAGAATCAAACTGCTAAAACTTAGATCTATTGATACAATCAATTAAACTGAACATTTTCAAATGTAATTAATTGCAGCAGTAACAATCACAATTGTTGCACATGCCTCAAATTAACACTCACAATTAGCCCCTAACAAGCAAAAGGTTATAGTAATGGTAATACACAGCCACTGGAAAGGGTTTTTGTATGACGAGACCTTTATGATGAAGCAGAAGCTGCTCTTCCAGAGTTGAGCTCCAGGAATTTTGTATGTTTTACACAAACTCCAGGCTATTTGTACCAGCACAGAGTGTGAATGAAAGCTTTGTTTGGGATGATCTGCTATTTCTACACCACTGGTGATGACACACAGAAGGCTCCATTTAGAGCTTGAACTTGATCAAACTCCTTTCATTCCTCATGCCTGCAAACCTCTCCCAGTGTTTGGTACCACAAAGAAAGGTTGTGCTTAGGAAGGTGAGCACAGTTGTGTGAGCGGCTGTGCATCACCCGGATGCTTTTCCATGAACAACTGGGCTGAGGAATGCAAATGAAGCCTGTGCCGGCAGCCCCAGGCAGAAACCCAACCCTTCTCACCATCTGGACCAACTGATGTGCGTCATGATGTGGGAACAGGGTGTTGCATTTCATGCATAGCAAAAGCAAGTCCTATATATATCCCTTTTCTCCCGTCCTCAGCTGCTTGTTCCCCCCTCCCCATTCCTCATTTGTCCCTTTGTGTTCAGCACCTTCACTAAGTGAGAAATATTTCACTAAAGGCCAAAGGCATGAGCACCGTTTCTGCATGTGCTACTGGCTCTTACTATAGCAGCTTGTATGAAGGAAAAGCTGTGTGTCACTGGGTGGCAGAACGTAGGGGAGACATATCAGGGATTAATCAGAGTAATGGTTTTGATGTCCCTGTCTTTCTCAGAGGGAAAAGGCAGCTGAGATCCAATAATTGGATTCTCCAACAATGCTGACTGAGAATAATCCGATAGGGGCAGAAAATATTCCAAATGACAGATCTTAGCTCATTAAGAAGCAGCAAAAAGATCTGTGCCACTGGATTTGGCTCTTATAGCCAATTTTCATTCTCATGGGCTTACACTTTTCACTTGCAAATCATGGAGGTTCTCTAAAGTGGCCCAAGCACCACAGATTGTGGTCTCGTGCACTAATTAGGAGTTTCTGACCTATTTTTCATAAAAGACAGTTTTGAACCATATGTTTCAGAATGCCCTAAATGGCATCCATCTTCCATTTTGTTTTGCCTTAACCATTCCTGTTTGAAGAGGCTTCCCTCTATGCAATCTATGCAAACATGACATTGCTTTACAATAATTTGGTGCAGTGTGATTAAGACACAAGCAGTGATTGGTTGACTCTCCTTGACCAACACAACATTCACCCTAAAATTCAGCTCACCTAAAACTGACCGATATCACAATAATGTGAGACACTGCAATATTTCATAGCTGTGTGTAGGTGGCATGCATAAAGCACAATCTGTAGTATTACACAAGAGCCACAATTCCAAGAAAAATCACTACTTCATTTCACACTTACTTCCAATTTTTAATTAGATATCCTGTTTCCATGTTATCTTTCCATTAGGAATATTTTGTAGCTTCTATTGCCATAATTCAGCAATGTACTGCTCCTACCTCTTCGGTGAATGGATACGCTCATCACACAAACCATGTCTTTGGGGCTCTCCACTTACGTTCTGGCGCAGAATGTAAGATTTCACATTCAGACTTACTCACTTCACTGACAGGTGTGTGACAATCCCATATGGCTCCCAGATTTCTGTATACCTTCATACATATATAGTAGATATTTTAAGGCATTTGTAACAAACACATTTGGTATTGACTTTGAGATTCTTTGCTTCAAGCTGCAAACTAGAAATGATCTAAAAATGAGACAAAAGACAAAAGTGTTCCCATTTGCTGCCAAAATGTGACTACTTTCTTTCACAGTCACATAGACTATATTGTCTACACATCAATAGATATTACAATAGATATTACTACATATCAAATAGATATTTGTTTTCTAAAGTAAGCATACAGGTCCCTAGGGAAAAAAATCAGAGCATTCGACTGGCATAAGAAGTTACCTTTTCTGCTGAGGAAGCAGCGGAGGAAACTTCAAATTAAGAGTAACTATGGGCAGATTTGATACTACCAAGATCAGAAATTAGCTAGTAAATTCATATCCCAGTGAAGCAAATTGGACCCAGAGTTCCAGGTGAATAAATGTGCACCAACAGAGATAATCTCCAGGCTACGTCAGATGACATGGATGACCAGTAATCCTTGCCATGTGGCTTAAGAAGCCATCATGCAAACAGAAGGGGTGTTTATTCAGTACCCTGTGTTTAACAGTTATATTCTTCAGTTCCTATAGTGAATTTTTGTCAGATTTACACTGGCTAAAGGAAAGGCTTTTTTGTTTGATAGCTTGTTGATGGCACTGTCAGAGAGCACCTGTAAAGCAAAGAGCCCAGGAGGATTTAAAGAAGGACTGGGCATTTTTCAGACAATAACATCCAGAAGAACAGTAATAACGCGAAACATAAACCCTCCAGTGATCAGGGGATCTCAGAAAACTTCATTTCTCATGGATATTTCTCCTTTGATCTCAGACTCAACACATTTTTCTGCCTCAGTCTGAACATTTCACAACAGCCCAGCCTCGCTTGGGCCCCTTAAAAGACAAAACCCAGAACCCTGAAGGCTGCACGTCACAAACCAGGTCATTGCTTTGCTTCCTCCCTGCAAAGGCACTGATTCAGCTCCCCCTCCCTAACCCCACTGAAAATTGCCATGAAATCTGTATGAGCCTAGTTAATTCTGAGACCTACCTTATTTCAAATCAAAACCAGATAGATATGCTTGTAAAGGTCTTTTATTACATTTGATAAAGGTAACCACAGGGAATTTCAACACCTGTAGTCTCAGAAGGGCAGTAGGGTGATATATGATTGCTGCACCTTTTCAGTAATGAAATGTATCAAACTTTCAATTCCAGCTGAGACTACTGAGGTTTTATGGATTTCACAAGTTATTTTACTGTCTGTAGTCTCAATCCAATGAGAATTTGTTCTTCTGTAAATATATGGTAAACCAGTACTACACATTGAGTCAGACAGAATATTTCATTCTGTAACCTACATACATCATGCATTGCAAAATGAACAGTGGTGACAATGTAAATTAATTTCATTGACACAGCAAAGCAATGGAGAAATTAATTTCCTGCCAATGCAGCACACTCGCAATTCCATTCAAGAACAGTTTTAAAATAGTTTTGGTTTCTAAGATTAATCCTCCTAAGTACAAATGAATAAAACTGTATATTTAGATTAATAAATAAATTAGCTGGCACATGGCTTTGGAGATGCAAGGACTGCACAAGTGCTATTACTGTAATAATATTTTTCTGAATTACAGTTTTCTTCCTCAAGTGCTATCTTTTCTGCTACAAGTGCAGAGTGAAAGCTGAAGTCTTCTCTCTCTGGATGAGGACTATGTGTGAAGAATTAGGGAAATAAAGAGGGTATTTGGTTAGGCCTGAATGAACAGACACCCAAGAGAGCAATTCCAGTTGATCAAGGGCAATGACAAGAACTTGCTTTGCTAGTTAGGAAGGCTGAAGTCCCTTAATGGTGGCTTCATAGTGTCAAGAATATAAATGATCTTATCAGTAATAAAGAAGAGCTGCTAAAAGGAAGGAAGGCCAGATGGCACTTTCCCTAAAGCCTCTGGAGAGGCTGCATGGATTTGATTTGAAAAGCCTTTTATAGCACCCCATGAACCTGGAATACTATAACAGTCCATTTATAAGCCAATGGATATCTCAGGAGCAGTTTGAGACTTCATAAAAGTGTTGATTTTCTGTATGGCTTAGGTTGGTTCAGCTGGTTAAAGGAACTGAGAAACTTGGAGGGTGTATTTCAGCATCCAGAACTCTTTGGAGATTTTTGTTGTTGCTGTCTGGACCTTCATTTTCCCTTTAACCCAGGGTTTCCCATTGTTTTCTTTCTGCTGTTTCTTTTTAAATGAGTTAGTTTCACCTGAAGGTTGATATTCAAATCCAAAACAAATCATAAAGGACTTACTAACTCAAGGAGCTGGACAAGTAGCTCATGATCCATCTTCTCTTAGGTAAAAGATTAGATTCATAGAATCATAGAATCATAAAATAATTAGGTTTGGAAAGGACCTTAAGATCATCCAGTTCCAATCCTCCTGCCATGGGCAGAGACACCTCACACTAAACCGGGTTACCCAAGACTTTGTCCAGCCTGGCCTTGAACACCGCCAGGGATGGAGCATTCACAACTTCCCTGGGCAACCCATTCCAGTGCCTCGCC
>WYDI02007854.1:0-42051 GCA_009867235.2 Psittacus erithacus | reverse complement strand
CATTTGCCAGTGAAGACTGAGGCAAAGAAGTCATTAAGAACCTCAGCCTTCTCCAAATCCAGGGTAGCCAGTTCCCCTGATGATGCCAAACTCTTTTACAGGAATGTGCTGGCAGATGCAGTGTAGGGGAAGGGCAGACCAGGGACAAAATACAGAGAAAGCAGGGCAAAGAGATTAGATGCTGGAGAGAATGTGTTTTCCCCATTAGCAAACTGTCCTTTCCCCACCGACAAATAGAGGCTGTTTGCAATTACTGGTATGTATGATTTGTAAAGAAGTCAATGTACAGAAGGAAGGGATTGCTTAAGAAATTGATAATAATAAAAAACAAGCTAGAAAAGTGATATAAAGATATAGGTAATGGCATCCTACATTGGCCAGAATGATGTCTGTGGCCCAGTGGGTGTGAAGTCTCTGCTTACCACAGCAGGCAACATCAAACTTGCATGCATTGTTTCACCCTCTGCACTGATCTAATGTATTAACCACAAAAACTTTTCCAAGCCACAAAATAATCTTCTATCGAAGTGTGCATGTTGGAGGAATTATGGATAGAGCAGAGTTAAAAGGTTATCAAGCAGAGAAATATGTGTGAGAACAATTTCGGTATGGGAGCGTTCCTTTGAAAACATATTTCACAACGCTACTCAGAGGAGTTAAGGGAGGGAGGCATAAAGGAAAATCAGGAGGACTGGTTGTTTTATAAATGTGTATTTTAGTGATTGATTGCCTCCAGCCCTGTTGTTGTAATGGTTTGTTGTGTGTTATCTATTATAAGCTATGGTTTCTGGTTTCTAGGTTGCTGTGTTACCTATGGATCACAGGTCGTCCTCCTGCACATGCAGTGTGTTACTACTTATAAACAAAGGCTGATCACTTGAGTAACTGAAACAATTGTTTGCAACAAATCATGAAACAGACATGGCTTTTTGTTAATGTTTGGAAGCTTAATATATCTGCTAGAAAAACACACTTTGTTTTCACAAAATGGGATGTATTTAATAAGTTGCAATAATGATAGGACAGGAGCTGCCAGTAAAAGTTTGCATTTTCACAAACAGGGAGCATTAACGGATAGAAAACTATCAGACTTGTGCACCTGGACTTAAAACCCGAAACATATAGATGAGGGATCATTTTATCTTACTAGAGCGAAACTCCTCTAGTAGATATGAATACACTGTCTTGTGCAGAGTGTAATGAACAGAGCTTTTTGAATAGTGGTTGAAGGATTCTCCACTAATTTATACGCTTTTCAGCTCATTTTTAGCCACTTTTAATGCTCAGCTTATTAAAAAATAACTTTTAAAGCCTCTGCAGTTAAAAACTAGTCAGAGTTCAGTTACTGAGGCATACTAACGTTTTATACATTTGTCTTTCCAGTGCGAAGTTTCTGTCGCCCCAATGGAGACTATAGCGGTAAACACCATCCTGAGCGGGATAGGCAAGTTGGTATCACTGGATTGTGCATGTGGGAAGGGATCTCTGAAGCTCTTCTAGTCCCCATCCCCTGGTCAGGTCAGGGCCAGCTTTAAAGATGGATGAAATTGCTCACAGCCATTTCCAGTTGAATTTTGAGTATCTCTAAGGGTGGAGATTCCACAATCTCTCTGGAGAACATGTTCCAGATAACTGTTTCATGGTAAATTTTAAGCTTATGTAATTTTGTAGTGCTGCTGAAAGAATCAGTCTTATCCTATTTCCCTGCTTGTTATTCCCCAACTCATCAGTACCCTTTCCACATCCTGGCAGGAGTATTTGTTTAGCTCCGTGACATATTGGATCCGGAAACTGATCTGAATTAAATTGGGAGTGACTGATCTGATTCATTGTGTAACAGCGTGATGCATCATGCCGGCACAAAGAGAGGTGGGGAGAGGCTTGGAAGCCAGGCTGGGGAGTGGGGAGTGAAGGGGGATAGGACAGCTTCTTTCTTTTGATGACATCTCCTGCCAGCATGAAGTGTTTATAAAACAACTTTGTGAGGAAGCAGCATGATAATGGATTGCAATGAATTTCTACTTGACAAGGAGGACCCTAGAGTGTAAATGAGTTATAGGAGTCTGATTCCTTAGGATTCCTGATAAGATGTGGTACAGAAAGTTTTAACTTAAGCTGATTCTTGAGGCCTTCCTTTTAATGGTGCTCTGAAGTGCACAGGGAAGCATGAGTTCCATAAAGCTATGTGAAATTAAGGGTACCAGTCACAGTGATCTCTGGAAATGGGAGGCACAATGTTTTTTTGGATGCTGTTCATGTGCTGATCATGCAAATGGTTATGCGTTGTGTATGATTTACTGTTATTCCAGAATTTCTGTAGCAGAAATACTCTGTTGGAATAACTTTGTCTGATTCAGAGGACTTCCATTTCACTGTGACAGCTTGTCTTTGCCAAGTGCAAATTTTGTTTGCCAACATCTAAAGACCATGTAGCCTGGATTCTCAGACATATTAGAAGCTTCTTTTTTGCAAGAGATATTTCTATAGAGTAAATTGAATCAACAGTGTTTTCAGCACTTGCATGATGAATATCAAGTGAAAATTTTCAAAAACTTCTTTTAGGAGAAGTTTTGGCAGGTGGTACAAGATTGTTAAAATGGCTCATAATTGTAGCAATATTTTAAATAACATTTATTTAAATGGTTTCCTGTCTGAGCTATAGCTCTCATGAATTCATTTACTGCATCTTTCACATTTTCACTGGCATGTTTGAATCAAGTGATGGGATCAGTAAGAGAAATCTGGAAGATCCTCTTTGCTGACTATGGCTGTCATACAAAGCACATTAAATCATTTTGCTAGCTTTTTTTTTGTGGCAATAATTTCAGTGCTATAAGGCAAAATTTATGTAGCGTTTTGCTAAGTGTGGTAGAACAGATAAAGTGCTTCTGCTATATATTATAACCTATACACTAGATGGTTTTGATTGTTCTGGTATTGGATCACCTCTGACTTATGGTTGCTGTCATGTTCAGAAAGTGAATTCAGAATCAGAGTGGATTTCTGAACTTCTGGTGGTTGCTGATTCCAGATAGAAATGAATCCTTATTTTGGTCAAAATAATATATCTAGGTTTTGCCTGCAAAATAATGGATTAAACTGATTACAAATTCTAACCTGCATTGTAGAGATTGTATGTGTCCATCCTTACAGATACCAGCTGAGTTTGGCCACATTGTCCAAAGGGCATTGCTAGGCCTGAAAGAGATGTTAAATTCAACAGCAACTGATGTAGAAAATGCTAAATTCAATAGCAGGAGGTGTAGAAGATGTGAAATTCAGTAGCAGCTACTGCCCCCTTTTCTCATTTCTGGATGGGCAAGAGTAATCTTTTTAATAGTACCTGTTGGATTTGTTCCCAGTTCCACTGTCACTGGAATCAGGAATTTATATTTCCTTCCTCTGTCTGAAAAGCCTTCAGTGTTCTGTGTGAGCTCTTCGTTAGGTATGGTTCTCTTGGATATCAGTGATCTGTTCTAAGGCTTTTGCACGTGTCCGTCAATTCAGCCAATTAATAGTAGTCCTTACCTTCAGAGAACTGAGCTGCTGCTGCTGCCTGCTGCCAGGATCACCTCTCAGGCCTTTTTTCTCCTTTAAGATGCAAAATATTTTTCAGCCTTTTACACATTAATTATGCATCTTTGTACTTACACACAGGAACCTGCTTCAAGAAAACAGTACATGCATATGAGCTGAAAACAAGATGGGAAGTCAGAAACATAAGTGCAGCTAGCTCTGCACCCAGTACTACAAAGCATTGCATGGAGTTGAGGCTTCTTCCTTGGATGTTGCTATATGGATTCAATATAATTTTGTTAAGTGAAATAACCACAAGAATCTAAAATAATCTTCCTTTCTTTTCAGATTTTATTACAATGTAAAGCAGCAAATTTCAGGTTTAAACCTATATCGAGACAAAATAGAAAAAAAATTGCATTCTTTACAAATAACTTGCAAGATACGAATCAAAACTAAACAATGGAAGATGGAAGTACATTATTTTCTTTAGTATATGAAAATGAAACCTTAAATGGCCCATTTGTTTACAAATCCATGAATCAAGAAGTGATGTTGAGATTTTTATGAGCTTGCCTCATACAGCTCTCTGTTCAGTGACTCTGAATATGCTGCTCTGCATGATGACATGCTATGTTAGGGTACAGAGGAATTTTTCACAAGAACAATCACTCTAAAAAGCTGTAATCTTGGGTGTGGATGTTTGTTCGATTGTAGAAACTTCTGTGACATTTATATTCTGTGGAAGTCCTTATTGTTAGAAAATCCTGAAAAATATTAATGACAATTAGAACTATCTGGTTGATGCATCAGCTTGTCACTTCAACTTGTTTTATTTCAGGACTGTGGAAACATAAAGGGTAAACTCAGTTTTCTTCTTTACATAATTTTTTCATGTTTCCCAGGTTTTTCAGTTTTTCATGTGTGTGCTGCCCCTGAGCTGTCTGTGTGATTCCCCCTCTCCCTAGCACTCTCTCAGAACTGTTTTACTGTTCCTTTATCCTGCCTCAGACCTTGGATCTATCAGCATTCTTAGCCTATGTGCCTATAAATGATAAGTGAATTACCCCACAGTGCTTTATAGCGTGGCTGTAGTATGATTCATATTTCCTCTTGTAGCCATGCCAGTTTAAACTTTTCCTCAAACAGATTTGGCTGAAAAAATAATCCAGCCAAATATCCTATGGTTAACTTGGCCCAATACTGGAATACAGCTTACCGTGTGGCTACAGAAACAGTTATCTTGGAACAACTGAAGGGATGGATCTGGGGAAAGAAAGTAATGAGGACCAGCAGTAGCTGAAAATGTTCATCGATCTGCCTTCAGTGAGGTTGAACTGCAAATGTGGCCTTTAGCCAGATCAGTGCAGTCAGCAGCTGTGTGTCCTAAGAGTGATCTTCATGCTGTATTTTCAGCTCTGGCTTACCAACTTTGTTTATAACCTTCTGCAAGTCATTTACACTCTGTTGTTTTAATCTGTAAGACTGCAGTAATGAATTTCTCAATAGGACATGGCTATGGCAGTGCTTTTACTAGTGGAGAATGCTACTGTCAGGACATAGTGAAATGACACAATAAATAATGAGCACTAGATATATTATAGAATTATATAATAGAATTGGTAGCATGGGGAGGTCTCTGCAGAATGGTTAGTTGTATATAGTATTTAATGCTTTTGTCAGCTTCAGTGATTTCTACGTTTCCCTCTCCTGACTTCTTATTCCTGCTTTGCCTGTATCCATTTGAAGGGGACAATTCAGTTGTCAGATAAGAAAAAAGAATACTTTTGTTTGGTCACATTAGTTTTCAGCTGAATCAGCTACTTGACCTGTCTTACTATACAGCCTACTAACAACTATTGCAAAATGGAGAGCCTCACAGAAACGGATCTAGACATTTGGAAGCAAGAGCTGCATATGTTGCTGGTATCAAGAGCCATGCCCAAGCTGAAATAGATGAAGTATGAACTTTTAAATGTGGAAAGCAACCACAGAGTTAAAAATATGTTACATATCTGTTCTTTCATCAAACTTCATATCCTGAAGACCAGAATTGCACCCTAGTATGTAATAAGCTGCTTCTGTGCCTGCCACTGGTGCCAAATAAATTATGGTAAGGTTGCCATAGACCTGCCAGTTTATTTTTGAAATGGTTGGTCTCTATGTAGCTGTAAATAAGACTAATCAAGATGGAGATTTTTAATCATCTTTCATCCTTCAGTTGATTAAGCAATATGTCCGTACTAAACTTGATCATTATCCAGAAATAATTTATGGAGCACACATGACTGAACATTGAAACTGGGCCAAATATTGTAGTAATTGCTGGATAATCCTATGTTTTCAGGTTTGTCAGAGCTTCTTTAAAGACTGCAAGGTCTGCTTGCCTTTTAATCACTATGTGGTTGCTTTTTAGAAGTCTAGTAATTTCTAAATTACTACTGTTCTTTGTATATATCTGTGGTGGGTTCACTCTGGATGGGGACCAGGTGCCCACCAAAGCCACTCTGTCACTCCCTTCCTCAGCTGGATAGGGGACAGAAAATATAACAGAAAGCTTGGAAGCTGAGATAAGGGCAGGAACAAATCGCACACCAGTTACCATCATGGACAAAACAAACTCGACTTGGGGAAAATTAATTTATTACCAATCAAATCGGAGCAGGAAAATGAGAAAATAAAACCCAAGTCTTAAAACACCTTCCACCACCCCTCCCTTCTTCTAAGGCTTAACTTTACTCCTAATTTTTTGTATCCCCTACCCTGTGAGCAGCGCAGGGTGATGGGGAATGGGGTTGTGCTCATATCTGCTGCTCCATCTTCCTCAGGGGAAGGATTCCTTGCATTCTTCCCCCGCTTCATCATGGAGTCCTTTCCATGGGAGACAATTCTCCATGAACTTCTCTAGCGTGAGTCCTTACCACAGGCTGCAGGTCTTCACAGTCTGCTCTAGCGCTGGTCCTCCCACAGGGTCACAAGTCCTGCCAGCAAACCCGCTCCAGGCAAAAACACGAAAAGTTTTTTTCCAAGTTAATGATTTTTTTAATAAGCTCATGAAAGTGTTTGCCAGTGTCAGAGAGAGAAGGTCTGCGCAAGTGGGAGGAAGAAGGAAAGGGTGAAGAAGCAAATTTTCTCCTGTGTGGTGTCACTACACTATTGTATTTGTTCAACTGTTGATGAAATCTCGGCTTCAGCTTGCGCACAGTTGAACTCAGAAACTGTTCTGAGCTTTATTTGGGCTTAAATTTAACCTGAAAGCCAGAGGTTTCAATGAATACTGAAGATTTGACACAGTTTTCTGTAACTTTGTAGAACATAAAATTACTCAGGAATGGTTATTACTACTTTTTACTTTTTAAAAAAGTTTTCACAATCTACAAGAGTAGTAATTGTTATATTTTTGTTCTCTGTCTCTTTTCTCCAGTCAAGGTCTCTTGCCCTGCAGGGCATTTTGTGAGGAAGCAAAAGAAGGCTGTGAACCAGTTCTTGGTATGGTAAATGCTTCTTGGCCAGAGTTCCTGAAGTGCTCTCAATTCCAAAACAAAACTGAAAATGACACGACTACGAGGGTATGCTTCTCACCACACCAAGAAAAAGGAAGGCAGTGTATGTTTCCATTCATTATGATTGTGCCATGTTCATGAGTTTCTATTTAATAATGTATTTTTATTGTGTAGGAAAAACTCTGGGATGAAATTATTATTTCTAGTTCTGTTACTGTGCTCGTTCACGTTACTGTGATAATGTCAGGTTGTCAGCTGGTTATAGTTTTGCTGTGCTTTTAATTTTTTTAGGCTTGGGGTTTTTTTGACAGGCTGAGAAAGTTGGGGCTGTTCAGCCTGGAGAAGACAAGGCTGCATGGACACCTCAAGCAGCCTTCCAGTATCTGAACGGGGCCTGTAAGGATGCTGGGGAGGGACTCTTTATTGGGGACTGTAGTGACAGAACAAGGGGTAACAGGTTAAAACTTAAACAGGGGAAGTTTAGATTGGATATAAGGAAAAAGTTCTTTACTGTGAGGGTGGTGAGGCACTGGAATGCATTGCCCAAGGAAGTTGTGAATGCTCCATCCCTGGTGGTGTTCAAGGCCAGGTTGTACAGAGCCTTGGGTGCCATTGTTTAGTGTGAGGCGCCCCTGCCCATGGCAGGGGGGTTGGAACTAGATGATCTTAAGGTCCTTTCCAACCCTAACTATTCTATGATTCTATTATTCTATCAGAGACTTAATTTCAGGCCTTTTTATGTAAGGGCTTATACCTAGCTCCAGTGCCACCCCTAGCGGTTGGGAGAGTCTCTCTTAGGCTAACTCACACCAGCAGAGCCATAACATCGATAGAACTTTCACAAATATGATTTCTTAGAGATATGTAAGCCAAAATCTAGGGGTTAATTTCTGTAGGTATATCCATAGGTAAATAAACAGAAGTTCCCCTAAAGTAAAGACATTTTCTCATCTACTTCACTTATCTTCCTAGCTTCCAACAGCCATGATAAAGATCTTATTACTTATTAGAGCAGCCTCCCTGACAAATTTCAAGTTCCACTGCTCAAATACATGGAGATATGAGGAACTACTGGTGATTACAGGAACTCGTTTTCACAAGCAACCCATTTTTTTTTTTTCTGTTTTTGCCCAGGCATAAAAAACTTTCAATTGTGCTTCCCTCCCCACTCCCCCCAAAAAAATAAATATATACATCTGAAGAAAGGGTCCTATAAGAAAACATGCTAATCAACTTTAAACATAGGCATTTTGGCCAGTGCCAATTGCTTATACTTTCCTTAGCACTCTTTGGAAAAAACAAGCTTTATATTTGTTACCTTTATACTGTCTCAGTTTGGGACCAAGCAGTAATGGCTCCTAAGGTGCTAAACTTCTGTCTTACGGGGTTTAACTTCCTTTGAATGGTGCTCTGAAGTGCACAGAGAAGCATGAGTTCTGGAAAGCTGTGTGAAATTAAGGGTACTGATCACAGTGGTCTCCAGAAAAGGGAGGCTGCCCTTCAGGCACAAAAACTTCTAAGTTGGCTAATGGCTCCTAAGGCGCTAACATCTGACTTCAAGGTCTGAGTTCCGAAGGACAGTGCAAGGTATAATCTTCTCATTAGAAACTTTTTTCTGCCTTTTAAGTAATAGATACACAATACTAATAGAATAACTCCTGAAGTATGAAAATATTTATAATACAGCCTGCACTGAGGAAAAAAGAGAGATCTTCAGAGATGCTATTTCCCGAATGCTGTGTCTTCAAGTTTCTTCGTTTCTTAGCAAGATGGTCAGTACCAGTGTTTCAGAAATATGCGAGCATTCCTTTCTTTGAAGTCAGATGTAAACCAGTTGTTTCTTAACATTTCACTTGTATCTCATAAAGAACATGTTCTAGTCTTAGAACAGCAGAAATAAAGCTTTGTTTCTTGAACAATTATTTTTCCTCAGAGCAGGAGCTGGCATTTGAGGATTTGTTTTCCTCTAATTCCTTTCTCCGTGCAAATATTCCATCACTTTCTGAATCTGCATATTGTAGATTTTCTTTGTCCATACATATCTATTTGTTGTTTATTCAGTTTTCTGATTGAACTACCTCTGATTTGATTCCCTGTCCCTTTAATTAGGAAGCAAACTTACGTATGTTCAGCACATTCACTGAAACATGGTTTCAATCATGACCTTCCCTATGACACCTGTTGTTGCACATAAATATTTCCAAAAGTACACAGGAACTTTTTAGTGCTATTTCACAGATACCAAGCTGACAGGTATTTTTTGCTACTTTGAATCTCTACCCTGCGCATTACAACCATTTCACTTTCTCATTGTTGCAACTCAGTTCTATTTCACCTAGAATTAGTGCATTATCAATCTCAGGGTAGACTGGAGCTGAAAACTATCGTTTACATTGTGCAGAAAGCACTTCACTAAATGTTTCTCATGGTGTGTTGACTGCCATTAGCAATTCTATCCTCAGTGTTTTATTTCTGAAAAAATTAGACTATGCAACTACTACTACTACAACTAGTGGTGAAATTACAGGTATGGGAAGGCATACTGACTGTGACGAAGGGCACGATGAAAGAAAAGTAAATGTTCATTTGCCCTGCTGATCTTTCTCCAGTTACACACACCCTGTGTGTTCCCCACAGTCTGCTAAACAATAACAATGATACAAATTTCCTTTGTCAAACACTTTAAGTCAACAACAAAAGACACAAAAATAAACAGTGACAGCACACTATTTGCGTCAGCAAGCATTCACAACTTCATCACACTATCTTCCTCTCAAATTTGTGTTCACTTTTGACAGCATTTGACTATACAGGTTTTTCATTAGCTGCATGTCTGACATTGTGTGGTTCAAGCCACAGTCGTGCTCACATGAACCACAACTAGACTTAAAAGGTGAAGGCTGTATTATTACTCCATTACATATTCACAGATAGATTTTACAACAGTGTATTTTCTGTACATAACCAGTCTAATGGATTCCTAAGGGCCTGAAGCCAAGATATGGCAACATTTGAAACAAAACACATGTGATTTCAAACATTCCAGATATAAAGCGCTTCATCTACAGAACATCACCTACGCTTTATTCATGACGAAAAAGTTGAAGTTTATGACTGTTTCAAGGCTGATGAACAGAATAAATGGATCTTCTTGACAGACAACCATTGCCAAAATTCCAGCTGGAATAGCCTGTTTGAATCATGTTAACTTGATTGGTAAAAGAGGCACCATCAAAAAGAAAGCATATTAAAGGATGAAGCTACTCCCACAGGGTGTGAAAAAGCAGACTGCAAAGTCAGGAAACAACTGATAGCCACTATGTAAGCATCTGAAAACAGCCTCCACACCATGTGCTTGGGTCATGGCAAGAAATACACTGGGTGGAATCATAAGAACAGCCTAGAAAGACGGGGGCCAGGGGGATGGAGAAAACTATCCCGCCTTCTTCCTCAGAAGACAGTTGAGTGATCATCACCAGTGCTGTAGCTTAACTTTTTTAATCAGGTAGTGACAATTCTTAATGAAGCCACCACAGATAGGACACTATGACAGAGGGTTCCAAACGTCCTTCCAGGAAGGTTTCTCAATACAGTTACTTCAAAAATTATTCTGAAACTGTAACTTCACGTGTGCAAAATTAAAACATTTCTTAGAAGCTGCAGAATGGGAAAGTTCTCTGTAAAACTACAATTAGACATCTCCACGCAGGTGCATTATAAAAGGATAGTGTAGCAGCCGTACCACTGACTGTTCACCCAGAGTTCTTAGCAGTTGCTATTTTGTCCTGGCATATTTACCTGCTTTTGACACCAAAATTAGGTAGATTTAAACAAGACTAAAACATGCCACTGGAGGATTGCCTATCCAAACTCATACATATTCATACATCATTCATGTACAATTAAAGCCATTATGGAGTTTGCATAATAGACACTGATTTAAATGTATGCTGACAGCTTCCTGTTCAAAATCTTAAAATGAAAATTCTTGTTAGCTGTGTAAATAAATCTATGTGACTCAATCAACTTTTTCTCCTAAATGTTTCAAAACCCTGAATTAACTCTGAAAACCAGTTTTTATAGAGTGTCCTATCATTTTAAAAAAATCTAAATGTGCACTGTGGCAAAAGAAAAATAAATAAAAATTTATTTCTACTTTACTGTAAAAAACACTGTAAGCAGGAGAAATAAAGAACATGGGTAAGCTTAGAGTACAGGTCACAAAAGCAGGAAAAGGGAAATTCATTCATGATTTCATTCATGGGTCATGCAAAACATGACAAACAGATACTCCTTAGTCTATAAAGAGTGATTCTTTTCCATATTCTAAGAGGACTTGAAAGAAATTTTCTTCCTTGCACCACACCCCAAATTTCTTTTAAACTGTGGTTAGTTTACAATAAAAGATACATATGTATTTCTGGATTTGGTTTTGGACTAATATTTCATTATAATTTCTGTCCATAATGAAAATGAAATGTTTTCTTTTCTTCCTTTTCATAAAATTACAGAAAATAAATTAAAAGAAAGGAAAAAAACCAAAATAGAACACAAAACTGAACTTGCCATTATGAGTCATAACAGAGCCATCTGAGTCATAACAAATATCAAAGGATATTTGACTGCATACAAACTATTCACAACTGCTTAGAACCTTTTTCCTATTAACCTAATTTCCAGTAGTTAATTTCCCCTACCCCCAACATACCATGCACTCCTAATTCTGACTCTTTTGGCTTTGAGTCTTTACCTGGCTACTGGCATGTGTGGCACAGATATTACAACACAACAAAAATACTTGTTACGTATAGACACTAATAAGACAAACTCCTTTGTAGTAAAGAGCCTGAAAATCAAACAAAGCATTTCCCCTCCATTATAATATTTTCTCCTTCAGAATAAATCTGAGAGGGGAAAAAAGAAAAAAAAATAGGGCAAAAAAGCAAAAAGTCAAATTATAGCAGAGAGTTGTTTCCTCTTATATTGAGTAAGTGTAGGATCACTAGTAAAATGAATGTTAACAAATGAAATGAATTTGCAGACCTTAATCAAGAGGAAAAATAATGTTGTACCTAAAAATACAGGATATAAGTGTTGTAGGCTCAGTTCTCTGCTCTACTGCAAATATCTTGCTCAGTCTTGGCTTCCCTAGCTATTAATGTGACAATATTAAGCGCTAAGACAAGTTTTTAAAATCTGATTTTGAAATCATATCGGAAAGATCTCACTCATTCACCCAAGAAGGAAAAAGCTTCATAATACCTTATAAAAAATGTCTCTTAGTATCCAAATTATGAGCAAGCAATAAGCAAGCAGAAAGTCTCACTGTACTTCAGCTTTCCATGTTCCATTCTCACAGAGGTTTTACCTGTATTTTCAAACTTCACATTTATTGAAAATTGCATTTTAAAGGTACTGTTGCATAAAGCTTTTCTTAAAAGAGCAGGGCTGCCTGAGTGTACATCCAGTTGCAGGAATTAAATATAACTTTCAAAATTAATGTATTTTTACTGTCACACATGATTTCAATTGCAGTAAGACACAGAAGAACAATTTTTAAGAGCAACAGTATTGTGGCAGCCTTCAGAAATCCCAGTACCTAACTACACTTGGTGTTACACAAACACTGAAGATGTTCTGCCTAGAAACGTAATCGCTTTCAAGTGTTAATGAACACAATGTTTATAAACACATAAAAGATAAATGTGAAACAGACACAAGTTTAAACATCAGAGCAGAGCTATTTAATAACAACACGCTGGACGCCAAGGATTAGTGTTTGAAACTTTTCTTCTTGTAATGCATTGTTATAATTACTGCTCCTGGGGCTGCAGCTGCCAACACAGTTGCTCTTGACAATACTTAAGAATAGACATCTGAGCATCACAAGTTTCATTTTTTCTTTACTGTGTAAGCAGCATTTACCAAATTGTACTTTAGATAAATTTGAAATAATTGCTCTATAAAAGAAGGCAGTATCAATAGATGAAAAATTATGATCAAAGATGCACTGGCAATTAGAATGAAACAGCTGTAACTGACTGCAGGAACTAGTAACAATGTAACAATGTAACTAGTAACAGCTGTTCTCCATACTGGCATACGTGTTGTAATACTGTATGTTAAAACCAACCATAGTTCCCCAAAAGGGCTACAGCATATGGCCATACCCCCCTTCATTAACATCAGAGTGTTTCCACAGTGGCTTTTCTGCTCCTCATTCAGTTATGTTTCTACCTCCCAGACAGATTCCCCTACTGTCTAAAACAGGCCTGTCTCTTCCACTTTCACATCTGCACTCAACACATATGAAGTAACCAAGAGCTTTTCATACCAACAAAGAGTTTTCTCCACATCTCACTCATCGAGGGGGAGAGGAGAGGAAGGAGGAAAGAGGAGGAAGGTGTTAAATAACTACTTTTTGCAGATATGATACTTCCAAAAAATCATTATTCTTGGCTTTGAAATACATCTCTTTGCCTGCAGTAATTGGATGCTCCAAGAAAAACAGTAATCATAAAAATCACTCAGTCACCTAGAAAAATGTGTTCTCTTTAAAGAAGAGAGCAGAAGTTAAACTAGGACAACTAAGGTTTAGCAAACTCGATTTAAGAAACTAGCACTTCATCAATCCACCCTTACGCTCCTTCCAGTGGCTGCTACTCAGTCTACATTTCCAGCATCCCCCATGACGCACTCTGGAGACATAGGGTTACTTAAAGTGAAATCAGATTCTAACATAATCCTGCATCATTCAGTCTCACTTTGGACTTTCTTCCCAATTGGCCTGCAGGGGCCAGAACAGTTTCCAAAAAAAAAATATTGTAAAGTAAGAACTGAGGGAGGCATTGTGACCTCCAAAACTTTAAACCAGGACCAGGAAATTCAGTTCTAGCTTTGGCATTAAAAACTAATGGGACAAGGTTACTGTTAGCGGGACAGGGGTGACAAAAAACAACACATACAAAGAAAAACCCTGACTCCTGAATCTCAAATTATTTTGGTTGCCACTCAAAACCAGAGCAAAAACCTGCATGTTCCAAACATTAGTTTAACTTCTATCCTTTTTAAGTTTGCAAGGTAGTTGTCATAATGTAAGCCCTGCAAGAAAATTTCTTCAGGAAAGAAATGCAAAAGGAAAGGTAAAAATCTTATCCTTTCACAACTTTGATTGATTTATGAGCTTTGCACTTTTGACTCACACCACTCACTCTCAAAAGGCTTGTGAAAGTCAAATTCCAAACAAGACCAAAAAAGTGAAGCAAATGAGAAATGGTCTCTTCTGTTGCTGAACATTTAGATGCATCGATTTATTACTTGATTTATTCTTGTTTTGTTCCATAATTTCTAGAAACAGCAGGTAGCTTAAGGCTGTATGCTACCAGATTCTTTAACTGGAACAATTTTAATACTGAATTAGAGCAGGGGGGCTAAAATTAATCATTCACTGAGTTAAACAGAGTTAATTGAAAATAGTTTTTGGTGGTCTAACAAAGATACGCACACAAGTGTATTCGTATTAAACAGCTCAGTCAATCTGTCAGTCTCATTCCATTGTTACCCTTTAGTGGAACAGCAGGCATATATTTTCTGGAGTGAGACCATCATTCTCATTAGTAACTATATTTTAGACCTCATAGAACATTTTTCATAAGCATCATGTCCCTTCTAAACTGCACAGCTTCCAGCATCTTGGTTCTTACTATGTTAATTGAATCGCTTATTCAATTGCCTTATTCCCTTCCACTGAATTTCACAGTGAAGAAATTAGAAATAAGGAGAAAGAAATCCACTGTCTCTCTTTACCCCGACAGAAACACCAGCTCATGTACATATAAAAAAAAAAAAAAAAAATCCCTTTTTTCCTTCTTGAGCCATATTTTGACATTAGCACTGTTGAACTGTCTGATCCTTTTCCAAAATCAAGCTCAATGAAAAAAGTGCACGCATATGATAGCAATGCTGTGTAACTACATAAATGGAGAAATAGAGACATGCTTAAGCTTCCAAAACAGTTTATGTCGCTCTGAATACATCCTGCTAACCTAATATCATAGAACATATTTTTAGTATTAACTTTTCTAAAGGAAAAGACTAAAACAAATTTTAAGTCAATTAACTGCCGCCACACTTTATGCCAATGTTATAAATATCTAACGCTGTTACAGAGCATTCCATTCCGACTCATACAGATTGGAGCAACGAGGTACAATGATTCTGGATAGCCTTTTTTAAGAAAAGAGGCCTGACTGCCCTAATACTGCTGTTTTAGTCCATTCAGCGGCATTATTTTTTCTAAGAGAACTCTACTGCAGTTGGCTTATCACAGCAGAAATGTTGTGACATGTCTGACAGACACGAGTTTTGCAATAAGAAGGTCACAGGCTTAGTTTGGATCTTCCCGTGTCTGATTAGACAGAGTGTATTTTACCACAACTGGCTCTAGTCACTGACTGATTTTCATTCCCAAATACCTGTCATCACCGTCACTGATGCATTCAGGAAGAGCAAGACTACAGCCAAACAGCATGATGTGTTGATAGCAGCTGAGACGACCGAGATAACTGAAGAACTTCAGGAACTTTTCCATTTCAATACTTTTGACAATGGAAAGAACTGAAGTTACAGTGGTGTAGTTATATGGCAGCATTTGGCACTGACTGTTGGTGATATTTATGCAGGCACCTGTGAAATCAAAACAATATATTTAGAACAAAAGTATCACCAATTAATAGGTGGTTCAAAGCACATATTGAATTGAATTGACTAGTCATTACATACACTATATAACCAATGCTTGTACCTCACAGATAAGATTACATTCCACAATGATGACATAATACTGCCCAAAAATAAGTATCTAAGAAAAAAAAAAAAAAAGAAAAAAAAAGGAATCTGGAGAAATTTGGTAGCTTAGTTTGGAAAACCAAATAAACTTAGGTATTTTCACAATCCTTTGACTAACTACAAAAATGCACTAGAAATAACACAAAACTAATTTCTCTGATGTAGATTGGACAAACATACCATAAGAATAGCCTGGATGCAGACAACTTTGAAACTAAGAATGGTCATACAAAAAAATAAAGGCTAATCAGCTGCTCTGATTTCAGCACTCCCATAAAGTTTCTCTTTTTGCTACCATTCTACTTTACAGCTGGCTTTCCTGCCAAAATCATCACCTTGCTTACCTGTTTTTCCACCAAGGTTATGGTTTTACCTCCACAGTCTTTCTTGTCTATCCTTCCAACATAAAATTATCTGATTTTACAGGTTGAACACCAACATCTGTCCTAAACTGTTGTCCCACTCTTGACCTACCAGAGAAGCCTTTCTCTGCTAATGCCTATGTGCACTAGGCTCTCTCAGCTCTGTGCGATCAGCAGGTTAACTTACTGCACAAAGTTCCTAAGAGCGAGTTTCACAAGCCATAAATCAAATTCAGAATTGTCATCAAGAATAAACTATTAAAATCTAATATTTATGACAGCTCCCTACTTCATGAAGGCCTTTCTAGGCTCTCTAGTCAGGCTCCAACAGCATTTTTTTCACACTGTGAGCATATCCACAATCTACAATAAGCAGGGACATCAGCTCATTTGCAAGACCAGACTCTGCCACTAATCATACTGTAAAACTCATGCTAAATGACCATCCCAACTCTAGCCTTCTGAATGCTGAAAACTCCTGAACACATTCAAGCCTTAGCATTCCTATTACTATCTGAGCAAACCAAACATAGGTAGCATCAAATAGGGTAGATTCTTTCCATTGTCAGACATTTTGGGACTGGCTTCTTCCAATTGTGCTGGTTGTTTACAAGGGTTCAGCAGGTCTGTCTTTTCCTTGCCTTTCAGTCTAGACACAGTCGTCACTGCCTAAACATATTAGTGGCATATTCTGATACCTATGGACGAATACAACCTCACATAAGGGCAGGGAAAATAAAGCATAATTAAGAAAAATTTCATTAGAGCTTTTCCAAGATGCAATATCCTTGAAGGGATAGAAAATGAAAAGTGGTTTTCAAATTCTATCTAGATATGGTAAAAAATAATCCCCATTTTTTTCAATGCCTGATGAGTATATTCAAAGTTCCTCCCCTTTGTCTTTTCCCTTTCCCAAAATCTCAACAGAAACTAGGGAATTTAATCTTGCACCACTAAAATAACAGCAAACCTCTTCTCTCATTCTAATCAAGCTCAAACTATGTCCACAAGTTTCCATGTTAAGATTCCCCTGTCTGCCACCACTGCCAACAAGAAACCTTAACAACAGGAGCACCTGTTTTCTGCTATAATCTCTTCTCACTCCTACACCAAAGTGACTAACGGATTTGCTCATCCAGGAATCACATTCTTCCATATAATTCAGGGTCAAATTCTTCATTTAGAATTAAAAGCAAATGCCAGGAGATCAGCATAAGAGTGGTGAGCCTCCAAATTAAGAGAGCTTTCAAACCCACAGAGTGCAGTTTTCAGAAGTGGTTATGAGTTAGTACCTCATGCCAATGATTTTGAGTGCAAATTCTGCTCAGATGTTGCACAGATGTTTTTGAGAAATACCACCAGATCTACCTGTTGGGCTGCAAGAATGGTGATACTAGAGCAGGTTTTCAGGGGAAGGTTTAAAAAAAAAGGTGGAAGGAAGGGAAGAAAAGGAAATGCACTTCAGAATCACAAAGCTTTCTTTTAAAAGATGCCATCCCTTTAACATTGACTTTCGCACAGTATCTCAACCTGCTATTAAAAAGTGAAGTCTCCCTTCATTTTTTGCACTACATTTTGTACTTGAACAAACTCGTTGCCATTCATTTGTACTGCAAAGATTTTATCCTTTTTTTTTTTTTTTTAAACAACACTTTTATTGCTGGGGGAAGTTTAACAAAAATAAAAAGGCCTGATTTAAAGATTAAAAATGTTGAGACTTTTAGAGCAGAAATTCTTTAAACTGCTAACCTGTCCATAGTTATCTCCTGCCTATGTTATTTTGCTGATGCTGGGACTACATATTCAGTAACTATTGCAATAAGGGAATATGATACCCACAAAAAATTCTGGGTTTCTCACACACACAAAATCACACTAAAATTATTTAAACAAATTATATTATCCTAAATTGGGGGATGGGGGGGGAAAGGGGGACACATAGGACTTACACAAACAGAATTTCAACAAAATGACTTGCAAAATCATTGTGTATCTCCTGAGGCACAACTGCAAAATAGTCCCTGCCATAGCATGCATGTGGGCTCCTTTAGGCCTTTCAAAATCCACACAATCCTGACAAAGAAGGGCTATAGTTCCCGGAGCTATCTGATCTTTTAAGAGTACCATCTCTGAAGATGCCCACAGACTTCTAACCCAGCAGCAGGCAGACATATCCTTACTGCTTTGCCCAGGACCTCTCAAGTTCCACACAACCATGAAAGTCGGTCATACTTTGAGTGACACATTATTTCAGAGCAAGGTTGTTTTACCTAAACTGAGATAAGGAGAAAACTCAAAGATTCCCTATTCCAATCAGCTGCACAAAATAAGCCCCTCCATTAATTTTTGCATCAAGCCAAACAGCTTAGGACAGCCAGAACATACCTTTCAGACAACTGAGTCTGCTCAGTGCCAAATGGGTCTTTATATAGGTAAACAGGGATACAGTCACAGCACCCAGCACAAGGCAAGTAGGAGAAAAATAAGCAAAAGGAACTGCTTATTTAATGAGCAGTAGTTAATAAAAAGAAAAAAGAGATTATGTAAAAATATATTTCAGTATGAATAACGGTATTTTTTTTCTCAAAAATAAACAGAAAAACTGAGTAATTAGACTTAAAACCTGCCACAGATATAATAAAAAAATGCAGTAAACCTCAAAATGCATGACTATTCTACCAGATTACTGAATTCTGCTCTATATGTACAGGTTGAATGCATTTCAGGAACTATGTGGCCCTTCAGTGCCAGAATACTAACCAGACTGATGGTATAACGTACTAGTACTAAACATTCTTCAAACCAAGCAGGAAACAGCCCAGTGAAGATGGTAAATGCCAAGTACACACAGAAAAGCCTCAACTTACCTCTTTTCTCTAGTAACAATTCATTAACTATAAACTAGTCTTGGCAATACCTGGGGGGTGGGAGCAGCAAATGGGAATAATGTGAAAAAAGCTGTTGCTCAGAACAGCATGGCTCCTAATTATATAGGTTTTTTCTGACATTCATGTAAATTGAGAGATTTGTGTTTATCACACTCTACAAACATGGAATGAAATCTCACCTTTAATCCTAAAATGTGTTAAAAATTTCTAAGAATCCCATTAAAAAGAGCAAAACCAAACCAAACTCACCCATTCTAACTTAGAAACTTGTCTAACTGCTGCCCAAAGCAGCAATTATTAGAGTGGAAATAACTTTCAGCAAATGAATTTTCTCCCAGTCTCAAGTTGCCATGTTCTCCTGACCTTAAAAGAATCTTGTGATTCTGCTTGATTTCACAATCTCATATGCGAGTCACATGAAGGTACAGAATGCCTTTTTTTATCTCCTCTGTTCTGTTGCCATTGAATTTCTGGGTTATCATGGACTTCAGCTCCAGGTCAAAGGAGGATGGCATTCCACCCAGCACCTAGTCTTTTCAGCAAAACTTCTTTCCAAAACTCATTACTGTCTTCAAAAATGCTAATACCTCTTTTAATTTGCTATGACATCTTGGTACATTTTTTATTTTAATCGAAACAGAAGATGGACAGATTTCCTTGGCCTCCCTCCGGCTATGAAGTTCTCATGTACAGTCCACTTGGGACTGAACATTTGATACTGTATTTCAGATGTTTCCTCCATAACTTTGGGAAAGCACCCCTCTAAGTAATTTTCTTCTGACACACTTCAATAAACGTCAGGAACTAGGCTCTATCCTTCAGAATCCACTCAGCAGGCAACTCTACGAGCTCTTTCCTCCTCAGTTCAAGTATGAGGAGTTAAAATCACCTATTTCACAACAAAAGCGTAGTCTGCAATTTTTTTCATTAACGGTAGCTTGAAAACATGATTTCCACAACTCCATGCCCTGATGTGATGGACAGCTTGGCTGCCAAACACGTATGCTGTGTGACTGTTCCCTCCTAAACACATTCTCAGCCCCTTCCACTCATTGTTTCCACACTTTACTGCTAGAAAAGCCACCCTATCTGGGACTCAACACTGAGGCTGGGGAAAGTGTGAAGAGGAAGAAGCGGCAGAGAGGAACTGTTACAGACTGATCACAACCCCATTCCCTATCCCCCTGGCTACTCACAGCAGGAAGGAGGTAGAGAAGTGGGGAATGAAGGAGTGAAGTTGAACTGGAGAAGGTTGGGGTGAGGGGAAGATGTTTTACTTCTTGCATTTGTTTCTTACCATTCAACTATTTTTAATTGGCAATACATGCAATTTATTTTCCCCAAGTCAAGTCTGTCTTGTACCTGATTGCAATTGGTAAGGGATCTCCCCATCTTTCACTCAACCCAAGAGATTTCTGATCCTGTTTTCTCTGCTCACTGTCCTGTTGACATTAGGGAGTAGCTGGGTGGGTAGCTGGCAGCCTGCTAAGAGCAACACACCGTAGTCTAATAAAAATATTCTTTCTTTGCAAACTCAAGTAACATGAAAGAATAACTGAAAGCACTGAAACAGTTCTACAAAGGGGATTTAGTTTCTTCTCATGCTTTGTTGCTCTGTCTTTTTAAATCATTCCTTTATCTAGCCCAGGTTCCACTTAGCCATGGCATATTTGGATAATTTTTATGCGCTTCTCACTGCATAAAGGTGCCCGTGACAGCGAAGACAAACCCCATGACAACCAAGCAGAACTTAAACAGAGACACTGGACTCAGAGTCATGTGTTAAAAATTCAGTGGAGTTGTGAGAGGAAGCCCAAGAGAAGGGGAAACCGTAGATCATCTTTCTGCATGGAAGGCTAGATAGAAGGAAGGAAGAGTCTGGGACACATCAAAAATGCAGTAACAGAATCAGGTCCTTTGGATAGCTCCTCCTACAGGATAAAATCCTGATGAGTGTCTGTGTCAGGCTACATTGAATATAAGAGTATAAACTTGAGGAAGATGTAATACGAACAGAAAACTAGAATCAAGCTGTGGAAGGAAAAAGCTTTAAGAAAACTTGAAATTTTCAACTCTTCTCAAGTCTGATCAACATGTCTGGATCATTTGTATGATTTCCTTCAGTATAAAATTTTCAGTTCTTCCAAATAGTACTCTGTTGGCCATTCTGCAGCTGTTTCTGTCAGGACAGTTTTTGAATCATAGCTTGGAATTAATAAAGAAACTTCACAGACAGTTTGGCCATAGTGCTCAAAATACATCAGTCAAACTAAGGCAGTTTTCTTCATACTCTCAGGTTGGATCCACTTCACTTGGCTTTGTTTTTAAATCAGCCAGTTAAAGATTTTTTTTTAATTATTTTTTTATTTGTTTTTCTGCTTCCCCCTTCAAGACTCCTGAAAATGCTTGTCTTCTAGACATCTGTCCTAAATTTGCCATTGTAAATAGCAAGACAATGCATTTAATTTCTCCAACTATTTCAAGCTCCTTAGCATCTGAATGATCTTGCCATCTGTTGGAGACCCCTGCTGTCCTCTCCCCAGAATCTCTTATTCTGGATGCAGTGGAAAGTACTTTTTAAATGACTTAACCTCCCATGTAATTACACTTGCTTTCATTTTCCATCTTTACCTCCCCTTCACTTTCTGTATTACAATGTCAGCTTTATTCTGTGATTTCTACAATCTTGTATTTTCAGATAAAGCCTGTATGTTTCTGTTCATATACTTTTCTCCCCATCCAAGACGTAACAATCATTACTTATGACTGCATACTGCATTTCAATAATGAGTGCAATTATAATAAGTGCAATTTTCCTTTCAACACATCCCACCTTGCTGGTGTTTCTTTGTTATTTTCTTCTACTTGGATTTCAATCAACTTTTCTGCACTTAAAGGCTTATGGTTTAGATAAGATTTGTAAGCAATTGTTTACACAAGAATTTTGAAAGTACTTACGAAGGTGTAAGCTATTCAGAAAGAAATTATTTGTACCTATTTTAAAATTTATTGTAACTGGTGTGTGTGCATGTTAAACTACTACCTTAGGCCCAAAGAACCATTACACTTTCATGTCACTTACTTCTCAGTTCCGTATTTTCCCTCTTGGAATGCTGAAACACTTAGAATACAAATACTGCACATGCATTTTTATCTAAACAACATGCTAAGCAGTTGATATAACCAGGGTACGTGGTCATCCTTCCAAAACTACATCTATCTAAATGAGAGGATAGCATTTGTTTTATAAGCAGTTCAAAATTGTGTATCCTAATGAAAACATTACAAATAAAAAGAGTGTTCCTAAATTTATTTGCCTATATATTGCAAGCACTAACCTGAATATTTGAGACTGCCATATCAAAAATTAACCCTTCTCACTGGATATCCAAAATGAGACATGCAGTTCTGAAAGGCATTGAACAAGAGGAAGAAGCAGTAAAGAGGAGCTTTCATGGACTGACCACAATCCCATCCCCCCTGTGCTACTCACAGCAGGGAGGAGGCAGAGGAATGGGGAACAGAGTGAAGCTGAGTCTGGGAAGGAGGACAGGGTGGAGGGAAGGGGTTTTAGTTTTTATCTTTGTTGCTCACCATCCAACTCTATTTTTAATTGTCGATACAACATGCAAATAATTTTCCCCAAGTTGAGTCTGTTTTGCTTGTGATGGTAACTGGTAAGTGATCTCTGTCTTCACCTCAGCCCATGACCTTTTCCATCCCATTTTCTCCCTCTGCCCTGTTGAGGAAGGGCAGCGAGAAAGTGTCTGGGTGGGTATCTACAGCAAGCCATGGCCAATCCACAGCAATATTGCCCATTTAGCTTAAGTATCTATTTTGAGAATAAAAGGGTTTGGGTTTTCTATGTTAAGTAGAACGAATATGTAAAACTAGTAATAACCCAGAAATTACGTAGTATAAAGTGGTAGATAACTTAGTTTTAAAGACTTGTCACTGGTAGGTAAGTAAATCCTCCATATCTGTGCTGAAATGTACCAAAGCTTTAACGTGTATAACAGCACAGAAAAATACAGATCAAGATGGCTCATCCTATCTATATTTAGAAAGCATGCATATCGGTCAAGGGCTGGGACAGTTCAAGTTATCTTTAAAGCTACTAGGTTTGTAAGACATTTTGCTCAAAATGAGAAGACTCCTTTTTAAACAGCTGAAAGAAGACTTACCTGCATTTAAGTCTGTGTTGTTAAATAATTGTGTTTGGCTGGACTCCATTAAAAAATGCTAAATATGCCACAACCAAGATTGGTAACATACACTGAAATTCCTGATGCCTCTGAAAATCAAAATCAAAGTCAAGCTAAATAAGCTTGTTCAGCACGTCTTCTGTTTTATGAGGATCTGCTTTTACAATAACTAACCTATGGTTAATTCCAGTTTGGCATTCAAAGCTTTGAGTCATCTAAAGCATTTTGAAAACCAAATTTCACATAAAAGAAAATTCCACAAATTTTGTAACATCAGCATTGATTTGATCTAAAAAGAAGTTTTTGTCTTTCTAGAACTGCCAAAACCAAACCAGATTAATTCCCAACTAGCACAGGAACAGGGACATCAGTGATAGAATCATCACTTCCATGACACTTTGCATTTCCTTTGCAGCTGACAAACTATTTAGTTGCGCCATGGAAATAGAAAGCTCACACCTACAAGCATCTACTAAACGCTCAGGAAGTGAAGGAAAAGACAATGGGAATACTCAATTCCTCACTGTTGTGCAAGTGCAATATTACAAACTGTTGACAGCAGCCCCCCCATTTCTAACAGTCTCTCTTGACAAGACCAAAATGCCCTGGAGGAGCTGACAAATGTTTCTCTCAAGACTGCTACCACAGTCAATAAATTTTTGGCAAACACTGCATCTGCAGCTAGTGTAAAACAAAGTGCTTGCAAACAGCAATACCTCTCATACCGAAACGCAACAGTTATGATAGGATGGAAACACAATGTAAAAAGAAGCTTCCCTTCAATCTGTGAAAAATAAATCTCTTCCTTTGCTAGAACTGAGATCCTCTACAGCACACTGCAAAATGGAAACAAGAATTAAGATGCACTTGAGTAAAAGCACTTACAGCTTTTATTTTAGGTGATTATGGGCATAAATGATCCTGCTGATTTTCAGAAATCTGGTTTATCAGAAGCACTTTAACCATGAAATGTAATGTCTTGATCCCTAAAGAAAGGCTTAACAGGAACGCCTTTTTACAGCTTCAATACAGCACAAAGACATAACCTCAAGAGGAATAGTACTAAGTTTATTACATTTACATGTGGGTAGACATTTGACACACTCATGTCCACTGCGGGCTCTCATGCTTCAGTAACAGCCATGGTAGCCTCAAGATACAAACAAGTTACTGTCAGAGTAAGCTTCTAACAGAAGGTCATGACTTTTCCTAGGTCAACCAACAGAAAAACATTCCACAAGACAATTGAACTGATGCAATGGCAAAATACTGCTTCTTCTCAACCATGTACGCTTGCCATTTCCTTTAAAACAACTCTGGTGCCAAACCAGCCAAGAGCTAACTTAGGTAGTGTTAGAGCTGAGTTTGCTCACCAAGGAGACAGCAAATACCAGTGCATAAAAAGAAGCATGCCGCACTGTTTGGCTCCGAGCAAAGGGAATGTGGACACCTTAGTACCGCTATGCGGGAAAGAGGAAAACACGCTTTTGTATGGCAAACCCCATCTGCAGATCTGAAATAGAAGTCAGGCTCCAAGACTAGCTGAGAACAATTGTTCCGCATTTAATTTTGTTCAGCTAATAAATTGTACGATTTGAAAGGAATGAATGATTCTCAGCTCCCCCTGTGCTCCACAGGCACCAAAAGGAGGGGTGATAAGGCTACTGACCACCTGCAGTAGAGAGAAAAAAAATTCATTATCTCCCAGGTCACAGACTGGGGATTAGCCATGAGGGGAATATAATTCTTACTTTAGAACAGAGTTGAAGTGTTATCATAATTTTTTTTAATGCAATCTGTACCAGCTGCTGTACAGTGGAACACCACATCCAGTCTGCACCAGACACTTCTTGCTCAGAGCTTAATGCAGACATAAATTCTCATTTATTCTCTTGACCAAAGGCAAGACTCTTCATTAAGCCACCTCATTTTTTGGAGCCCCACTTCCTTCACCAAGGTGCTTCTTTAATTCTTAGGCAGGCACAGCTGAGAGCAGGTAAACTCATTAGCTAAAGCTGAGTCTGAACACCTACTCCCCATGAGGTGTGAGCTGGCCTATATTCCACATCTGGTATCTTGATTAGTCATTTCCTAATTACAGGATTCTTTAGTGAAATTGGAGATATATTTCTAAGAACCTACCATTAAAAAAACAAAAGGTACAAAATAAAATATATTTTAGGATTACAGTTATCCTTGGAGACTACTTCCCATAGCATATGAGGTTGGACAGGATTTTGATATTGCTTTAAAACATGTGCATAACTTTTGTCCTCTTGATGGGCTTTGTAAAAACAAACAACCAAAAATCCACAATGCAATAGAAAAATGGTAGCTTCCACAGGACCTAGGCAGGCATTCAGATGGTTTTGGCTGGTTATTATTGTGTTGAGGGGGTTAATGAATGTGTTTTCAAAAAGTGAAAATGACTGGTAGCTTGACTGATAACAGTTAAATATGCACCAATACTGTTATGTTCAAAACAAAACAAAAAAAAACCCAAACACAGTGCTTTGTAAAAGACAATAGTTGAGATACTCAACATAGGCAGCATAGATATACGCTGTAACTGCATGTCTGTTCAGTTTGCATTTAAGTCTTAAGAGTGATACTTGCAAGTTGCTTGTGCAAACTGAGATTTTTTAAATCCTCATACTTCAATTGCTCTTCCCCAAATGGAAAGCCCATTTATTTCTTTCACATAATTCCATTAATGAATACAGAAAGGTTCCTTTAATGCTCTCCTATAGCTTATTGTTTAATTGCCTATGTTACAGAGAAACAAGTTTCCCCATGAAACTTAAGACAAAATTATCTCAAATACTGTTAGACAAAGTAAAGTGCTAAACTTTTTTCAACCATGCAAAATGCTCATTCTTTACTCCCTAACTGAAAATTATTTTTTTTTAATACCTTATAATCACGGAAATACTGGATGAAGGAGTCATCTGGAGGTCTCTAGCCAACTTGCTGCTCCAAGTGAGACTGCCACCAGCACAGTGTCATTCGTTACTTCGGCCAAGCCTTAGAAACACCCAAGGATAGGGATCCCAGAGCCACTGTGGGCAATGGGTTCTACTGCTGCACCACCCATTCAGTGAAAAAGCTTCTCCTCATTTCTATTCTGAATTTCTGCTATTTTATTTCATTATAGAGTATCATTAGGATTTTTTTTTAATTACTAGTAATAATAAAGGTGAGAAAGACAGATTTTATGCATGGATTAGTAGCTAAATTAACCTTTAACTGTATTGGGCTACTTATTACTTTCTCAAATTCCCATCTCTGTAATGATTTCAAATTATGATACTCATTATGTTGTTCTTGAATTTCATATGAATTCAGAAAATGAGAGTGACTGTAAATCCCTTTGTGTTGTACCAATTCTTTGACCTTCCAGTTTTTGGACAAAAGTTTCTATCTTATCATTTTATATTAATGATGTCTCTATACCCACACCTGGCTGCACTCTATTATAATCCATTGCAGATGATGCAGAAGCATAAAGCAGATCAACTTTAATAAAACTTAAAAATCACATGTTGCTACCAGATGCAAGATGTACCTTTGGAAACAAAGTGATCCATCACAACATAGAATAAAGCGTGTATTAACATCATCTTTTTGCTGACATAACCACACTAATAATTTAATAGTTTTGGAGAAGCTGACAGGTCTGGAAAGGAAGGTAGTGGCTGCAATTCTCAGCCAATTATCTTAAGACATGCCTTGCTTCATTGTTCCTGTCCTAGAAAGCTACATGTGAGGCTAAACATATGACATCTTGCTTAGCCTCTTGGTCAGTTCGTGGTTCAATTTTGACAATAAACAACTGTTTAAACTACAAGCAGCAAGATGTAAAAAAACATAATGGATGCATAAAAGGTGTAAAGCTGAAAATCCTTCTGCTCTTTGAAGTCTTGAAGGTACACACATGCATAACCCCAGAAGCATACACACATCATCTAAAGACTAGAACAAAGCTGACTCTGCAGTTATTTCTGAGAGGGGAATCTCCCACTTTAAAGTAAACCACACTGCTGAAAGGCCAAAGAGTAAAGATACATGGATTTGCAAGGGCAGTGTAATAGTTACTCATAGTGCTCATTACCGTATTAATCCCAACAGATACCTGAGGTCTGTTAAATATCCTATACAGATGGCATTTAGATAGATGATAATCTATACACAGAATAGCTGCAATAGTCCCTCATGACTCCTTCATGAGCTTATTAAAGGGAATTGAAATTGCAAGTTTAGCAAGAGGTAAATCTATGACAGTGTTAGCAACCTCATTACAATTCTCACTCACGTATTTGAAATTTTTTGCAAACTTAGTTACCTAAGAGCAGCAACGCATCAGGTGATAAAAGCTAGTAAGCTTTTTCTTCCTTATAAACTTCAGTTATAACAGAAAATCTCTCTATATTCTTGTCCAGGGTATAGAGCCATCATTACTCTCTATAAACCACAACAATTCTACACAAAGAGTAATGACTTTTAAGAATCTTTTGTATTTCAGATAATACATCTTATATGTCAGAAACTTAATGGTTTCTTTCCCAAGCTATGCCCATGCACCCATATGAAACGGCAATGGTAGAACAAGCAAACTGATGAAAGCCAGGCTCTTGCTATTGGATTTAGTGAAAATTCACCATGTGTTCCTCTTCTGAGTAATTTTGCCATGTCAACTGCAAATTCAATTTTAAATTTCTGCTAGACAAGAAAGCCTGAATGGCTCTAGTGAATATTTTTCTAAGGAGGATTGCATTGCCAGAATTTTAGGGGACGCTCTTCCCCTTTGTTTTTTTAATTTTGAGAGAAAATACAGGCATATGCTAGATAAAGAAACAGAAGCTACTGGTAGAAAACACTCTCAAGCATGTACTCAAGCACCAACAAATTTAATAGTTACTATATTGGTGTACTCATGCTTGCATTTGCATGGAAAACCACAGCTGAGTAGCTAAATTCCCAGCCTGGAACTTAGGAGACCACTGTTTATGCTCTTTTATGTTACTATGAGAAACCAAAACCATTTTCCCCTTCAGAAGAAAAGAAGAAAATAATGTTTTAACATTGTGATCTTTTTTTTTTTTTTTTTTTTAGGACAAGAATACCCGTAGAGATCTACCATGGGTCTATTGCTTCTATTACTTCATGTATACTTGGGTCTATTCCAATTTGTATGAGTAATTAAACATAAACTGAGCTAGAAGACAAAGTGATTTATTAGGTCACTGCTTGAAATACTGGGGACTAGGGAGATGCAAGTCTATGGTCTGTCTTGGGATGCAGTTATTGGATACCTTAGCTTCAGCAGAAAAAAAAAAAGTCTTTAGTAGAAGCAGCACTAGCCAGGGAATTTCTTGCTTCTGTGTCACATGCGACATACCTTATCCAGCTATCCCCACAGTTGTTCTCATACTGCTCTTTTCTATTAAACAGAAAACTGGGCCAGACTACTTCTTTGCATATTCTAGTAATGGCAGAACACTAAATACAAAGTAAGAAATGCTGGGTAGAGACAAAGAGATTATTTCATGTTTGAATTAAACACAGCTAAATGACAGAGAGGACTGGGATAACCTCTAGGCAGAGTAAGGGACTGCAAATAAATTCAGCTGCTCTGTTTCAAAGGTGCGCATGAAACGTGAACAGACCCAAAGGTCCTCCACATAATATTTGCTATTCATGAAAAAAGTAAAAGACAAAACAAGCGAACGTAAATCCTACACTTTTTGAAACAGCTAATAAGTCCTCTGATGCAGGGAGGAGCTGAACAGGAACCAAACCCATGTTCATTCAGGATGCTTGCCTTTTCTAGCACTCTGTCAAGTACATTCAGAATAACCCGCAAATGGCAAAAACACATGCCTTACCTCTATCTACCTTGGTTCTTACTCAGTTCTTTCCCAGTGAAAGGTCTATAGGCCCCATGCTGTCCTCATACTCCCCTAGATGATGTCAAGTGCAGAAAGGTACTGCAGAAGATGATCAAGCTCGCACATGTTCCTTTTCACATTAAGGTTGGAGCACTGTCACAGATCACTGAAACTTTCTTTGTGAAATTGCAAGGGGCTTGGAGAGAAGTATGAGAGACTTGGCACAGAAGAAAAGGGATATTAAATATACATATGCATACACAGCAGTGAGTGAAAGAAACAAAAATCAGATGCCAATACGTCTTGTCCCAGTGCATATTCCATTAGTTTACAGGATGTTTTTCTAGGAAGAATGTCAGCCCTCACTCTGTCTCCTTCTTCCTGTCTCCTCAAATCAGCAGTATTACAAAACAGGGAGTCTGCTTCATTTGAAATGAAAACATCCCACTCAGTCTCATACACTCCCCCTGGTCAGTCACCACTTTACTGCTTAACTGCAGACTACTTTGGTTTCAAAGATCAAAAGAGTACCAATAAAACTGTACTGATATTTATCTTGACAAAACATCCTCTATTCTTTAATGCAATTATTACTTAGTGTATGTCTCTTTCCTGTTAATCACTGATTGACAGATGAACAGAATATTACTGCACGTTTCTTAATTCTGTGAATATACACTACTGAACCTATTGGTTCACCTAAGACTCCCTTCCTGATGTTTTTGCTATCAGAAAACTCTCCCATGAATGATCCTGGTGACTTAGGACCATGGCCTATGCCTTCAGAA
Source organism: Psittacus erithacus (assembly GCA_009867235.2). NCBI lineage: Eukaryota > Metazoa > Chordata > Aves > Psittaciformes > Psittacidae > Psittacus > Psittacus erithacus. The sequence continues at coordinate 12,054 of WYDI02007854.1, read as the reverse complement.
AACATTTCAACATGAAGTCATGCAAACTCAAATCTCGCAACAGGAAAAACATATTCCTTCACTTGCTTTCTAACAGGGAGGATACATTTATCTCAGAAGCTGGATTTTGGTAGGGGCCAGCATTAAAATATAGGACAAGTATAAGGAACAACCACCTAGAAATATAACAACAACTTCTGGCAACCTAAAATCTTGAGTTTTCACAAGTCACTGGACTATTGTGTTTAAAAGGCCCCAACAGACCAACCCCTCATCAAGTTCTCCAAGCATTTTCATACTTTCTGGTTTTCTCATCATCCCATGGCAATGAGTTCCACATTGTCTCTTTTTTGTGTTAACATACTGTCCGATAACCAATAACAAAAAAAACCTCACAAAACCACCAAAAACCAAACAAAAGAAAAGCACCGACACAATTAAACCCAGTGACTAATTGTTCCCTGTTGAATTTCACCAGGACACTCAAAATGGTAAGGATAACCACCACAACGCTCACTCTTTAGCCAGCTGTTTTCCAGGAGGAAAACATTGTCTTCCTCCTATTAGTGTCTCCTCACTAAGAAATTCCATGCGTCCACAGGTCTGGTTGCCCGCTATGTGCCTTTTGCAATTCTGCTATTATCTTTCTGACCTTAAACACTGATGTAATGACATTTTCTGGTTTATTCTTCACAGAGTTCAGGACAATACTCAACACCCTCTTTGCCTTCTTGACAGCCATACAGCCAGACTGCTGTCACAATAAACCAGGTCTTTGTTTATTTGGTGGCAAAGCTAGCTGAGAGTCCAGCATTGTACTGCATAGTTAGGGCTGCTCCTCACCCTCCAGCATTCTTTTGTGCCTATTGGCACCGTTATCTAAATATTTTATCAGTCACCCTCTTCACTATGAGACTTCAATGTGATTCCCAGCTATTCATTATAAGATAGCTAATTTTGTGTTAGCAGACAGGTTGTTGAGTATTCACCATTTTTTCAGATCAGAAAACCCTGTAAGACTCCATCAGTAATCTTCTTGATTGGGAAGCCTAACCATTCATTCTTATTTTTCCTTTTGTCTTTTAACAAGCAATTGGCCTGTGAGAACAATGGCTTTAAGCCTTCTCAGTGAAGACCCTCGTTAACAGCATTTTGAAAAGTCAAGTACATTGTATTAACCAGCATTTTCAATGACTCCTTCAAAGAACTCTCTTAACAGAGTTGGAAGACATCACTTCCCCTTGTAAAATGAAAATAAACTTCTTCGTCTCTTCCTTATTGTATCATGCATTTCTATTTACCCATTAATCTATTCTGCACTAGAATTTCTGCCAAAGAACTTCCTTCTGCTTCAAGGACTTTTTAAATAATTGATGTCGTATGTGCCAAATTTCCCTCCTCTCCAGTTAGTAACGCAGCAATCTCTTACTTGTATTACTTTAAAGTCTAGAGTGAATACCATATGGTCAGAGTGCTTATAATTTCTCATGTTAATGTGTTCTAACGGCTTTTATTGAAGCTGTGGTTCACCTGTAAAGCAAATTCAGTACTAGGGATACTAACACCAGACCAAAAACATTACAGCTAAATGAACGCCAGTTGAAATGGGTTGAGAGAATTTTGTCTGGTTTGTTTTGCACTGGCAGTCTCTATGTATGACATATCATTTGTCTTTTAACACCCTGCACAAAACCACCATAAAGTCCAAGTTATGCATGCTCACTAGATTAACAGAAATGCATTCACCTCCCCATACTTAAACCAGATGAAACTTTTACTAATGGATGATCTGCTGGTGTGCATTGATGATGGAACATCAGCCTCACACTTCATTCAGAGATAAATTTCCTTCTAAGATATACCTTAAAAGCACAAACCATTTTATATGTGCACAAAAGTGATCACATAAATTCATGGGAAAACGCTCATCAGGACTCACTGCAGACAACTGGAATCTGCTACTATATAATGCTGAAGTGTCTCTGTATGCTAGCCCTTGTTTATTCTTCAGGTATATGCTAACGGTTGAAGTTGGATCCAGACACTAAGCAAGAGACTTAATTTGATCTACTACCACCAGTCCCATGTGGTCATTAAGCTTTACTTGTCCCCAAAAAAGTCCTTCTTACTCTAAAAAGCTATTCCAATCTCCCTATTCCAAAGTTAATTTTGATCTCATCTCCCAGTTATTCCCCATCTCCCTCCACATCAGAACACCTAAGAACTTTGTGTGGATACCAGACCATGTTCTCTGTTTCCTCAGAGTTCTCTCCAAGAAGTAAAGCTTAGTGGGAAAGATCAAAGAGACTGACGATGAGCATTGATTTGCAAAGGCCAGGACAAACAACATAGTGAGGAGCCCTGTGTACTAGTCAAATTCCCCTGCTTCCTAGTCCTTCATGCCTTGCACAGCCATGGGAACACATAGCTATTCTGAGACCAAATTCTTCTGGATCCCCAAAATATATTTATTTATTGTATCTGCACACAGAATTAAGGCAAGGTCTACATGAATACAGAGAAGCAAAACATCTGAATCTTACACAGTATCTATACTGTATTTGCCCAGTTACTAAGACTGCAATGCAAAGACACAGTCTTCTAGAACAGGAGCAGTCAGACACCACAACACATCAAATACGACCTAGTTAAGAAAATCAGGCAGAATATTGCCCTACAGTTTTGCTCAACATTAATCATCATGCCACTAACTTTGAGGTGTCCTTTGCTACAGTAATTATGGAAAACCCTATGGACTGGAAGTATCTGTAGCGTAGTAGCACACTACAGTTGTACGCTGTTCCTTGGCATGGTGATAATAAACCAAGTTACTAAAAGAGGTAAATAAATTAATCACTAATAGGATATATGTGTGCATTTATATACACTCATTCTGAGTCTGGGGTGCAGGGGGGGGAAATAAGAGAAAACTGTATATGAAAAATTATTCAGCAAACAGAACCTACAGAAAGCCTGTGGAGCCACTATGATCTACAGGCCAGAGAAAATACTGACAAGTCACTGTTTCATAGTAAGTTATTATTTCTGAAAGCTAATTTTTGAGTAAAAAACCAACATATCACTGAAATGCCCTCAAAGGGAAATCTCTTATGTATACCAGGGTTTTGGGGTTTTTTTTAATAAGGTCTTACCCAAAGGTTTCCCCTACTTTTACTTCAGTCCGGGAAGAACATGAAAAAGACGCAACAGCTGCTTACCAACTTTTATATGCCTGTTTAATGATAGGATGGGTGGAACACAGAATCCAACAGAGGAAAGACATACAGACCTGCTCCTCAAAATAACATGCAATTCAGTGGCCATGCAGAAGTGATCACTACTGTCAGATACCATCTCCTCATTGTCATTTTATAGAAACTTTAAAAATACATTCACTAGAGTGCGCCACTTCTAGATCAGTGGCTACCTCATCTATTTCTGATCTCTCTATGACCTGGAATAAGTTTTCCTTTGTGCTCTGCTGGGATCAAGAGCAAAAAAGATGCTCTTGATACATAGTTGATATGCATGTTGATAAGCATGTTGATATGCAGCACGTTAAAATTGCAAAATGATATGCAGTTTAAAAGAAACAAATTCATTTTAATATGTTACCCCAACATTTCAGTTGTTTGCAAAACAATATCTGCAAATATTGCAAAACTATCTGATGAATCAATAGAATTACCACAGCGCTAATGAAATGCACCTACTTTAATAGTCAAATAAAACACAACCCCAAACAACACAAAAAAAAATCCCCAAGCAAAACAAAACCACCAAACTGATCACAGCTAATTATTATTCTCTTATTCTCTCTATACATTTTGATTATAATCCTCAGAAACATCTCTGGAACTTCTTTGCTATGTAGAGAAACTGCTTCAAATTTGAGAAGAATTTAGCCATTAACACTGAAAAAGTTATAACTGCAATTACATCTCAAGTTCAAGAAGGTACTTGTCACAAACCTAATTTTAAAAAAACATAGCAAATTCAGTCCACAAACTGAAAGCTATCTACCATAACTCATTTCAGCCTTGGTACTCACACATAACTACAACAATTGAACATATTGTAAGTATTCATACCTAAAAGAATTTACTGCATCTTCCTCAACAAGGTTGATCAAATGTTCTAATAAGAAACCAGTTGCTTGCAACATAGAATGTGCAGGACAAAATAAATTATCAGAATGGACACATTCCTTAGAACTCATGGGATCACATTACGAAGCACGCCAACACTATGTTCCGTATTTTCTGAGTCAGAATTACGGAGCCAAATAAAACATAAACTTACTTTTTTTCTGATCCATTTTTCGTGACACAGATGGATGGGTAGGATTTAACACTGGGAGACTGGTCATCCCTTCAGTGTTCTTAAAGGGTGCACCTGTAGACCACAAACTCGCCTCCTTCACAGTGGCAAAGAGCTGGGTGCTGTTTTCAGGACCCTCTGCCAAAGCAGCATCATATGTAGGTTGAGGACTGAGCACTGTGGCTTGAGTTGCAAGAGCAAAAGTATTTTCCTGAAAAGTCTCTCTAAATATATTTGAGTTCTTGTTGATTTGGTCAACATGAGATAAAGGCATGGTGGTCCAGGAAGAAGGCTGTGTGCTGAGATCCACTGTGGGATCAGTCTTGGAACTGTTATCAGCCATGTTCATCAAAAGATCACCAGATGTTTCAATGTCACCATTAACTGTGAGCATTTCGCTTCCATTTGAATAAAAACATGTTTTTTCTAACACACCTGGAAGAAAGGAAAGAAAAAAAAAGCACCAGAATTACCATCACCTGGAAGGACATGCGTTACCAATGTATTTTGGAAAAGTAATAATAAATATAATGACACAGATTTAAAAAGCAGTATTTATTTCAATGTTAAAATCAAAGAGAACTAAAGATTTTCATGTAGCAACAAAATAACAATAACACATCAAAACAAAACCTATGTCTTCTGTTGGATAAACAGAGAAACACATAGAGAAACAAATACTCCATGAACTAAAAATTACTTATTTGCAGTAGGTCACTGAACTCCCACGCTTACAATTATAGAGTGTAAATTTTTTTTGTTTTCATAGTACTGCCATCTTTGGAAAGCTAATTCTGAAGCTTCAAAGGAATCAATACATTTTTAATGTATTTTATGTTCCCTAACTTTTAAAATGGAAAGAGGTATTGTACTCTCTATATAGGATTAAAAAGGACATGGAACTGTTGGAACAAGTCCAGAGGAGGGCCACAAGGATGATCAGGGGACTGCAGCACCTCCCATATGAAGACAGGCTGAGAAAGTTGGGGCTGTTCAGCCTGGAGAAGAGAAGGCTGTGTTAGAGACCTCATAGCAGCCTTCCAGTATCTGAACAGGGCCTATAAGGATTCTGGGGAGGGACTCTTCATTAGGGACTGCAGTGACAGGACAAGGGGTAATGAGTTCAAACTTAAACAGGGGAAGTTTAGATTGGATATAAGAAAGAAATTCTTTACTTTAAGGGCAGTGAGGTACTGGAATGGGCTGCCCAAGGAAGTTGGGAATGCTCCATCCTTGGTGGTGTTCCAGGCCAGGTTGGCATGGTTTAGTGTGAGGTGTCCCTGCCCATGGCAGGGGGGTTGGAACTAGATAATCTTAAGGTCCTTTCCAACCCTAACTATTCTATGATTCTACGATTATGTAATTTAACTACCACTGCTAAATATAGGTCCATGACTTCTTTGTCATTTTTCTCTGATACCAGATTTTAAATATACAGTTGTATCCAAAATTTTAGGCATTTGCTGTATTTTTTTATTGTTGTTCATATATTTTATCATAGACAAAGACTTTGCTTAATTGTATGTATTGAACAGTTGCAAGTAATCATGGTTCACAAATCAAAACAACTGTGTAACACTAAGGAGATCCTATCACGGAATGTACTTTTAACCTCTGATTATTACTGAAATATTTAATTAGTCCAAATAAAAAAGAAGGCATCTCAAAAGTACATGACATATAACTCAGTTACCTGTATCAAAAACTAAATATATTAATTCATTTTTTTTAACCAAATATATTGAACTCATATTTAATGTTGGAAGAGAAGCACCACTTTGTATCACAATATGAGAAATTTCTGTCAAATACCAGAAAAAATTTTTGCCAATAACTAGTCATGTGGAAGAGTTCAGCAACCATAATAAAGACAGTCCAGTTAGACCTGATCACAGAAAATTTAAAGGAAACCCTCAAAACCACAGCATCTCCCAATTGTTTCTACATACCCTGGCAACAATTGATTATTTTAACAGCTTTTCCTGTTACTGATATTTAAGCATTCATCTCACATTGTTTCAAGACAATACAGTAAAAACAAGGAACTGAAGATTTGTCCTTTTAACAATGGGAGACTCCTAGTGCAGCTTTTCCGTACCCAAATTCCAAAGAAAAGGCCTAAAAAACTACTTACTCCAAGTGGGCTCTATGTGGAAACTTTTCTGCTTATTCTTTCAACTCCTTTTCTTCTCTCCCACCCCTACAATTAGCTACAGCCCCTCAAGCCAAAAAGGTAGCCACACCTGAAGCCCATTAGCAAGAATTCACCACCTGTTGCTCTCTCTACAAACCATCTGAACTTAAGGCAAATGGCACAGATTTTTCTTTCCATTTTTATGTGTAAACTCCTTCATTAGCTGCTTGGTACAGATGACCCTTGAGTCCACGCAACACCCATGACCCTCTCTCCTGAATTTCATTTTCAGTTTGCTTATTGAGTTTCCCAAAATGGCATGATCACCTCTCAGTCAGACATCATTCCCCCATCGCCATTCTAGACTCTTTCTAGCCAAACCTACTGCTCTGCCACTCCAGGCACCATATACAGTCCATACCCACTCCGATATTCTGAGCCCCTTTCCACTGCTGTTACGGAGTTCTACTTCTCACCCTTTCATGTGCTCTGCAGCTAGACTAAATCAGCTGACTGGCCTGAAATTCAAGGACTGGGCAGGAGGAAATCTTTATTAATCACAGCTACAAATAACTAAAAATGCCAGAAGAACCCAACCCCCATTTACAATCTCAAGTGACTTTGCGTTGGAAAGCTTTATAAGTAAGAATAAAAGAATTAGAATGAGAAATTCTTAGCATTTCCTTTTTCACTGAATAACTTTTATTACAGTAACTGGAACCAGCAAAAAAAAAAAAAAAAAAAAAAGAAGAACAAAAACCAAAACAAAACCAACCAAACAAAAAAACACAAACCCAAAACCACACCATATCCTCATTTATCCAGCCTGGATTGTTTTGGCTCCAGAGTCACTAACTGTAACTAAAATAAATCTTTATGTCTAACTTGTACTGGAAGAACCCAGGGGAACTTTATATATACACACATTAAGGTTTCTGGTTTTCCACCAGCAAATGTTCATAATTCATTGGGATTTTGAGGAATTTACTGCATGTGTTTTACTGAAGCAACTAAAAATCTCCCACCTGCAAACTATTTCAGCAGCAATTTCTTCTTCTTTGAGTCCTCTGGTTAGGCCATATGAGAAGAATGAATACGGTATTTTTTCACAAATGGGGACCAGTAGTAATATGACTGTGACTGATCATGCTCAGATACAGTGCTCACTTATAGCTTTACTTGGGTGCTTTTATTCCAAATATAGCTTTGAATCTGAGTAATTTTGGATGATTCAGAAGACTACTTTGTTTCAAGGTTCAAACTTCAGTAGATTTTTTTTTGTAGTTTTCGAAAAGTTAAAACGAATTTTTTTTCTTTTGTGCGCATAATTTTCTTCCATAACTCATGAATAACTGAGGGATTGTTTTCACATTCTCTCTCCTACTCCCTAGGCTCATCTCTTCTCCTCCACTCAACACAGAAACAGAAAAAGCCTGGAAAATATTGGTCTCAAAGAGCCATGAAAAAAGATTTTAAATTAAAGTAAAAACTATTAGTTATTTACGTATCACTCAGCAGAATATCAAGCAATACATTACAAGACAGGTAACCTCTTGAAATAAGTTTTAAAAAACCTTTTGGTTCAATAGAGTGGACTAATAAATACTGATTTGGAAAATACTGAAGTTACCCACTAGATTCTAACCCCAGCCCGCTCAGCCTTATTTCATTCTTTTTCTGGAACTACAAATAATAGCTATGGCTGTCACTATGCATAAGGTCATTGACTTCTTTCACTGACATCCCCAAATTTTTGTTTGCTTCTTCAACCCATCTTTCCAACAATATCATTTTTTGTTCTGTTTTCACAGTTTCATAGTGCTAACAACTCCCCTTCTCTTCTGGACAGGTGTACCACACAACAAACCTCTTCGACACAAAAGGCTTCCCAATTGTATCATCTCAGCTGACAATAAGTAGCATTAAAATTCTTTTTAACATGCTTTTTTTTCTCCCACAAAACAACATAAGCCTGGGCTCTGGTGCATATGCCATTGAGAAAGGCAGGCGTGTATCTCAGGCTAGTTCTAGATGACAGCTCTGTCTCCACTTACTATGTGAGGGTTTTAGACAACCTTTCTGAGTCACCTTGTTTTCCCCCACCTCTCATCGTCCTCTCATCTTCCCAAGGCATGGTAAGGAATTCAAGCACTTAATTCCAGCTACAGAGTCCACTCTCTGAGTTAGGCTCTCATATATTCAATTCTTATCCTTTTCCCTCCTAAAAATATTACTGTAAATCTTCAATCTTAAATTAAGCTTCCTGGAGATTTTTCATCATCCAAGAGCTCTAAAAGAACTATTTAAATTATAAGATACCTGAGAAAACACTATGATGCTTTAAAACTGTCAATTCTTTTTTAATCTCTTGAGTAATGAGGACTGAGTTACTCTCTACCAATGACTGCTAACAGCCATAAGACGCACACAGAACACGCATTTTATTCATATGTACATGCACAATATATCCAACTATTCTTCAGATTTGAGTTCATACAGAGATGTAGACAGTAAATCACAGGCCAGGTAGTTAATTTGCTGAGAAACAGTTGCACTATTTTGGATTTGTCTCCAGCTACAGCTGGACATGTCCAAATGTCAGAAGCGTAGAGAGCATGCTGGCCCTTCACTGTGTTTGGTACAAAAACAAGGGATTGGCACCAGGCCCATTCAGTAAGAAGCAATTCTTTGCCAACAGTTTTACTGATCATTTTGCAGTTGCTGCTCACTACTGGGGAATTAATGCTTTACCTAAAGATCTGAAATGGGCAGTTATGAGATCTAAGAAATAGTCACACTGTTTGAGCTATTAAATTGAGATTTTGGCAGTGTATGTTGTGGGTGATTTCTAGCAGTTCACAGCAGGAAATCTCCCAAAGACCAAGTTTATTTAAGAAGCTAATGAAACAGAACAAAGCAGCCTACCAAGTATGTGTAATGAATGAGGTGGTTACACAGGTAATAAAACACTGTGTTACTACTATCTAGCACACATCCACTGTGATTTCTTCTGCAGAGTCTGTCCCTATGACCATGCACTCTGAAAAATGGGCATATGACTGATAATATGAAGGTCCCATAGCATACCAAACCATTGCACATCAGTACAGCTACAGTCATAAACTATATCCTGCTCCTCCTCTCAAGTAAAGACATTATCCTAAACCGCTTACCAGCTGCCCAAAGGGCCAAAGTTAGGTCAGTTGTAATTAATTTTTTCCAACTTAACAGGGGACTTACACAAAGAATGAATCAGTTCCCAGATCAAACAGAACTCAAAGTAGACTTGGTGGAAGGCATCTTTTAAAGAAGCTGCAGAACAAAGCCAGGCTCCTAAGGTGGTGCGCAGAAAGGAGAGATTTTGCCTTCCATCAGCTTCTGGCTTCCAGGTGACAAAGTTGCAGCAGCAAAAATATCTGGATCATACTAAAGTGCTGGAGGGGAAAACAGCAGCTACCTTTTTTTTAACAGCTGTTGCTGCCTGAACGTTCCCAGTTACCGCCATAACACCGCAGTGTAATACAAAATCTTATCCAGTGTCTTACTCCTGTCTTTTGAGCATGATGTAACTAGAAATTCTTATTCATAAAGTTTTTCTTAACCTAAGAAATGAAATGTAACATACATATAATGGCTCTATTGCAATTCAGAAACCAATCCTGAACTCCATGCCTGTGTTACTCATTTTGCACTGGATAATGAAGAAAGATCCATGCGCTCCTTGGTAATCAGTTATGGCATGCCAAAATCCATGCTTCAGTCACAGCGACAGACATACAGGCTGCCCTAGGATACAGTCCTTTGGAGATCCTCCATGATATACTTGTGTTGGCAAGATTAAATTAAAGAATTGGCAGATCATTTAGCTGATGGTTGCCATCTTCCATCAGAAAAACTCCCAGGATCAAGTGGCTTATAAGTATGTTAGTGTTAAACTCCTAAACTTAGACACGTGTCTTACAGCAAATATTGCCATTGATTGACAATGAAATTGTTTATCTTTCATGTTGCTTTCACAGTTACAACTTTCGGATCTCCATGCCATTAGTCACTTGAGATTTTGAGGATGGGTCAGATGCCTCAAGGCTTGGTGTGACTTGAGAACTACCAGCAACTCCAAATGATTCAGGGATCAAGATGCTTTTACTCTAGAGTGTAACTATAACTCCCTGCGACTTTAACTTTCTTTTTGTGGTGAAAAATTTTGGGCCAGTACAACTGGGTTCCCAAATTGATGCTGGAATCTTGATATACGCGTATTACTTTCTGAAAGCTCAACAGCCATAAAGCTGTGCCTAACAATTTTACTATAATGTACTTTTCTTGATGTTTATTCTGTGAAGAAGACACAGCTCTGTCTGTGTTCTCAGGAAGGGAAAGGAGAATATAGGTCTTAAATAATTTAACAGTAATGGTCATTGTTCAACCAGTGACACACAAAAACACTGACAGCATCATTCGGGTGGACAGAATCTTGCTACAGATTTCCCAAACAATAGAATGTTTTGAGAACTGCCCAGGCTGGTTCATACTTATATGAGGATAACAGACATTCGGCTATTGGAGTGAGCTTTGGTTTTAAAGAGAGTAACATGAAAATGCTAAACACACCACATCATACCTAACACTTGTAATAATTCCCACCGAGAACCAAAATTAATCTCAAGAACCAAAATTAATCTCAAGATACCCATCAGAGTCAAAATACAAACACTGCATGTTGATAATGTAAGGACGGCGAGAGAACCAAACCCTCAATTATTTGCATATCCACACTCAACAGTGCATCTTGAAGACTTTAGTTGTAACCCTCATTCCCACCAGTGTTGACAGACAAACAGATTTTTTAAATATTATTTTGCAAAATGCCTGAATGTCTATAAGAGGATATGCTGCTTGCCTGAAAAACAAAAGCATTGATGTGGTCCTGCAGAATGATCATATGCCCAAAAATTACATCTGGATTGCAAGAGTCTGACATACATTAAACCATTCCTTATGTATGTCACAAGGCTTGTTCTGAATTCTACAGAAAACAATAGACAAAGCATTAGCTGCAGATGGCTGTTAACAAGAGGTGGTGGAAAACCACGAGTTGAGGATAATGATGTGAAGGAATGGGAGGAATGGGACATCTACCATTGAGTGCATTTATCACTATTAAATAAATATAAATTGATTTTCCTTTATGGAACTGCAAGTATAAAACATTTCGTTTTCCCAGATAAATAACTGCAATGGTAAATAATTAGGGTGCATTCAAGAAAAAATTAATTTGATATAATGCTCACCAGCCATGAAGGACTTTTTAAGAACAATGTTTCAAGTGGTTCATAACAATTCCTCTCTGCAAGGAAAAGAATGAACATGCCCAGGGTTTTTCATTCTTACAAACATGCTAGTTTTTACTGCTGTAATGTCTGCACACTATTCATTACTTCAGGATTTTTTTTTCAGTGTAAGCAAACTGGGACATAGAGTACAGACTCTAAGACAAGTTGAAGGTGATCTTAGATGTCTCCATTTTAAAGAAAGATTCAGCTATTCAACATCTTTGTCAGTGACATGGACAGTGGGATTGAGTGCGCCCTCAGCAAGTTTGCCGATGACACCAAGCTGTG